>OX940986.1:32011264-32282077 GCA_954871275.1 Leptopterna dolabrata | reverse complement strand
CGTTTTGTCGTTTTTTATGTGTCGTCGGTCCTCGCCATCGCCAGCGTCTTTCAAAGAATTTGCTAGATTGTTGCGATATCAACTTAGGATAAAAAAGTGAGTATACCTACGGATACTAGTATACCTACTGAAGCTGAATGGATTTCGCGTTGTGCTAAGTTAAGTGACGTTACTTTTTAATTCACTCCTACCCCCACCACTTCTGTCAAACCGGACTTATTGGTTAGCATCCAAAGTTAGCTCGCCTTAGATGTGGCCAAAAGATATGGCCGTTCCCTAATGAACTTATCTCTTAGGAACTCTCTTATACCTCAATTTTGTAATTACCTGACGCGTTAATTTAGGTACCTAGGTAACCTTCAAATTAGAAATTTCACTAGATAAAGTACTAGAGATGTGACGGTATATGGGAATCCCGTCCATCTTGGATGCTGGCTCTGCCCGATCTTTTTGACACGCGGCTGAAGGGGCGGTTGATTCGCGGAAACGAATCATCAACTCCTGGAGGCATTGCGTTATAATCAAACCATTGTCTCCGGGGGCAGCTGTCACACTGCATCCCTACCTTTATAGAGGATGGAGAGGGGGAAACTAAGCTGTATGGGCGGCGTAGTTAAACCCCTCATCCATTACATGGTAGCAGAGCGTGGTTGGTGGGTATGTGCTGGATTTTATCCTCGGTACCCCCTCCACTTTTTGAGAGCTTTTCCAGAAGGAATAGCTCTGAGGTTTTCCAGAAGGAATCCTCTTTTTAATACCCCTTTGTTTATCAATATACACTTCGGCCATTGGATTTTCTATTTTTATCAAATCAACCTCATGATTATTATTATTACAATCAACCTCATGATTACTACTATTAATAATATCAAACCTCATGATATTATTCTTAAGGCTGTTATGCCTGGCGTTCAACGCCTATTTTTGTAATTTTTCCCCTTGTTTTCCCAGTTGTTCCATCTTATGATGGGGGTTAATCACCCAGAGGTTGTTCAGATGAACTTTCCTGAACCAGAACCTCTGACAACTACTTTCATTTATATTCCAGTTGTTCCATCTTATGATGGGGGTTAGTCACCTAGAGGTTGTTCAGATGAACTTTCCTGAACCAGAACCTCTGACAACTACTTTTTTCTTTCCTTTTTGTCCAAGTGCGCCAAGTGATATTGATAGGAGCCAAGTTCTCCACCAGTAACAATTCTCAGTAGTACCATTACGATGGAAGCTGTCAGCTTTGGAGTTTTTCAGATGAATCTTCCTGAATTAGAACTCCATACTACTTTCAGTCCCGTGTCTAACTTCACATACTTCTTCTTCAAATAAGTATGTTTTTAAGGGGAGGAGTGTGACGGTATATGGGAATCCCGTCCATCTTGGATGCTGGCTCTTCCCGATCTTTTTGACACGCGGCTGAAGGGGCGGTTGATTCGCGGAAACGAATCATCAACTCCTGGAGGCAACGCGTTATAATCTAACCATTTGCCTCCGGGGGCAGCTGTCACACTGCCTCCCTACCTTTATAGAGGATGGAGAGGGGGAAACTACGCTGTATGGGCGGCGTAGTTAAACCCCTCATCCATTACAGAGAATCAATTATCTGTTGTGTTGGGGGCATGAATGGCCCTTGAGGCGCGTATGTCAAGTATTCCTCCGACCACTACATTATCTTCTGCAATGATAAGATCTTCTTCAGTTTGGATAGCGAAGAACGGAATAATAGACAGCAGATGAGACTGAGCTAGGTGGGGGTGGTCAGTCATCAATCTTGGCCCTCCTCGCATTCAATGCATCAGATGGTAATTCCACCGTCGTCATACTTATACACAGGACCAGGTGTTATCGTCTTCAGAAGCTAACGAGCGCCTCACCTTGGAGCAGAGACTAAAAATAGATTACTCCCCGACGGTTCTTTCGATTCGGGCTCCGCTAAAATATCCGACGCTGTCTGTCTATTTCGTGGACGGAACAAAGTAGAGCATCCATGCCCCAGAATCTCCAACTCAGTTCGACGGTAATCTTGGTGGACGGGCACCACAAACGGAAAGGTAACACATGATTATGTCTTGGAAAAACATCAGGCGCTGGTCGATGCGGCCAATCAATCGGGACTGACCAATCACCGACAAATGGAGAAAGGAGTAGAAACCAAAATTATAAAAAATAAAAATAGATTATTTATTTATTTTATGAAAATTACATGGTGCATCGTAGGATTCCTATTCCCATCATATGATGGCCAAAAATTAATATAACATTTTTTTTAAAACGCTGCAAATCCCTGCACAACGGTTTATTATTTTGTACAGAATACCCTTCTGTTACAGATCACAGCTCTCTGTATAGATAGCCCTTCATATAATATATGTACTATTCTATACATATTATGTAGATCGCAGACCCTCCGTAGGTTAGTACCTAACCCCGTACTCGTTACTAGGTACCTACCTAAATCACGAGTTAAATGTTACTAAAATAATTCTGTCGATGACAAAAAGTAACTAAAACAGCAAAAAGAAACGCAATAATGAAGTTCTAAAGGAAAATTGTTGATGTAGAGTGAAATAGATGCCCCTTCTGCGTAGATCACTGTTTTCTGTGGTCAATACCTACCCTCGTGGTCAAGTATAATGAGCCGTTGTGTAATAACTTGTCCATCAATAATACTTCAACGGTTGGTCAAGTTGCAAAAGTACCGATCAACAAAATCCAGCCCCTTCTCAGTAGATGAACCGTTGTGTAATAATTTGCCGTTGTTCAATAATTTACCCATCAATAATACTTCAACGTTTGTTCAAGTTTCACAAGTACCTACCAACAAAATCCAATAGTCCATCACTTATCAAATGAAATAATATCGCAGAACAAACAACTCGACTTCATACAGCCATCCTTGATTATAATCAGATGCTCCGTAGTTATGATATCTCGGCCGGATTTATACCGTTTGATTCACGATCGTGTTGACGAAGCTTTTTGGTGCACACGAACGGCTGGACGAACAATACACCGGGTGTTCTCAAAAAATGGTTTAGCTCAAGACAAATTTAGTAACGTAAAAAAACCATACCCTTCTATCAAAAGTTTTCGAGATACGGCGTTCTGAAAATTTCAACCCCTATTTTGAACCCCTTAGAGATGACTGACAGTAACGTCGAGCTTCGAGGACCAACTAGGCCTTGAACGGAACCTACAACCCGAATTTCATCAATTTCGTTTCATGGTAACTAAGAAAAGTGGCCAGTACGGCGTACAGACAGAAATATTTTTATTGCATTTTCGGATTCTACGTACCTTGAAACGTAAACCATCAAATTTTGAGGGGGGTTGGAATTTTTTTTTCCATGCTCGATTCCAATGGTTCATTATTGAAAATAATAAATCAAAAATTTGAAAAACTACCCGGTAAAAGTGTAATGATATTTTTGTGATGTAGATTAGTTCAATCTCCTTAATCTCAAGTACAAACCTAGTTTTTTATTGGTGAAGTATACAGGTATGGGAATATGCCGAATTTCTTTCTTCATGGGCTCAGAAAGGGTTTGAGTTTCGGGGGCAGATAGGACTAGGGCTTGGGTTCTAGAAAGGGCATGTACGAAATATGACTCCAGTCCGACAATTAGGGCGCGGTGGAGGGAAAAAATACCGTAACTAGCCAATAAGCGATGAGCATAAGAAGACGTCAACTCGACACATATTACAATAAAAATAATCGAAAATATTACAATAAAACCGAATAACATAGTACGGAGCTTTAGCAGTGGTAGAATCTTGAATGAAGGTGGTACAAAACCAAATCACAACACACAACCATTGATTGAGTTGATAGGCAGGAACGAAATTTTCCGTTTCATTTGACCTGCCATAGTATTTTCCTGTTCATCTTCGTACCGTTTCCAAATAATCATGAAAATGCACAGTTTGGAACTGCTTGTGCCACCAAAGTCGGATCTCCTGACTTGGATTCTCCAGTTTCACCTCCACATCCTACCATTTGCTATGGCTTAAACCTAGGAGAAAGTGCGTATCTCATCAGTTTGCAACAAGATAATAAATTAATAGCTATTTAGTTTTTAAAAAATGCACCTACCCCTGCGTTGCTATAAGTAGTTTTGCTACCTAAAATGTTTCATAATTACCTGTATGTTTAATGATGATTACCCTCGACTTTGTAGTTATTTAAAGAAACATTACTTACAATAAATCAAAATAACAAAGTCGCACGTACCTTTAGTAGTGTGTACAATCCGAGAACGAAGGTAGAATCCAGTTCGTAGCACAACCACTGATCAACGCGGGCCAATCAGTGCACACACGTTATTCATCGGATTGCCCATACCACTTCGCGGTCAATCGGCGGATCATTCCGAGGCGATTCGAGAAAAAACACAAAAACACAATAATCTAGTCCAGGAATTATTGTTTAAAGATGAATTTTGACGAAAAACTACCACAAACCTACCATCCGTCGCGGGTGATCGAGGGACTGACTAATAGAGAGGGGCGGCAAGGTGGGGAAGGAGGTGGGGAGGGGAAAGTAGGCACTTAGGTACTTGTAACTTTAATTATTTTTCCCTTCATTTTACCCGACTCAGTGTCTTTACCTGTTTTTACAGGTAAAGACCACCAAAAAAATCCACGAAATGATTGAAGTTACCAATCTACGTGGCACTGGGTCTGCCCGCCAGAGCTTAAACTCTCCAGATGTAGGTTAATACTTGGAATTTTCCATCTATTTTATTGGAATTGGTCATTAATGCGATCTTGAATTTCAATAAACCACCAATAGTTGTATAGTTGGTGTTTTAATCGTTCCAAGTAACTAAATCATGTTGTGAACTGATGCCCTCGTGGCACAACCAGTGCCACATAGATTAGTAACTTGTATATTATTTCTTCGATTGTTTGAAGCAGTTAGGAAAAGAAAAACACAATGAAAATTCAGGTAAAAAAATAAATGAATAAATAAATAAATAAATAAAAATCGAGTGAATACCTACCTACCCCACCACGCCCAGCCACATCACATCACCTTCCCCACTCTGCCACCCCTCACTATTAGTCAGTCTGGCCCGATCAACCGCGACGGATGGTAGGTAAGTGGTAGTTTTTATTCCAAATTCATCATAGAAGAATAATTCCTGGACTAAATTTTACTGTGTTATTGTGAGTTTTCTCCTCGAATCGCTTCGGTATCCGCCGATTTAATCGGGAGAAGTGATATGGGCAATTCGAAAACCAACGTGGGTGCATTGTCGGCCCGCGCCGATGATGATTGTGTTCAGTGCTGCGATTTGGATTCCACCACCTTCATTCTCCGACCGTCCAATACTAAAGGTACCGTAAAATTATGTTATTTAGGTTTATTATGAGTAATATTTTCTTTATAATTTATCATGTCGAGGATAGTAATTATGAATTTAGGTACCTATCTACCTACTTGGAAGTTTCGACCTTTTTGATTTGAATTTCCAAAAACCATCTATAAGAGTTTTTAGTGTTCTCAGCGTTCCGAGTACCTGTGTGAATCAGGAGAATCGTCGCTCTGGTGGCACAGCCCATGCCACGAAGACATACCTACCTACCTTACCTACACATTTCTTCAACTGTTTTGAGCAGTTCCGAACCGAAAAATACAATGAGTATTCAGATAAATGAAAGGAGAAAATATTAAGTAAATATACCTACCAAGGCCCACCCTGCTGATACTTTCTGAAGTCAGTCCGTTGATCACCCGCTACTGGTTGGTATGCGGTCGTCAAAATGCGTCTTTATTCCTGGATTACATTATATATAAATTATTTTTGGTGTGCTTTCTCCTGGAATCGTCTCGGTATTATCTGCCGAATAACCGCGAGAAGTGATATGGACACTCCGATACCTCACGTGAGTGCAGGTTGGCCCCTATTGATCAGTGTTTTTGATTATTAGTGATGCGATTTGGAATCTACCACCTTCATTCACGGATCATCCGCTACTAAAGGTGAGTACAATTCTGTTATTTCCCTTTATTTCAAGTCGTATTTCCCTGTAACTATGAACAGGAGAGTAGTAAAATCACGAATTTAGGTATCTACTTGGGAGTTTCTACATATTTGATTGAATTTCGTGGTTAACACGATCGTGAATTTCCAAAAACTACTGATAAGGGATCTATACGGTGTTCTCATCGTTCCGAGTATCTGTGTGAATCAGGAGAATCGATGCTCTGGTGGCACACCCCATGCCACGTAGACATACCTACCTACCTTACCTACACATTTCTTTAATTGTCTGGATTTACGAACCGAAAAATAAATTGAGAATTCAGATAAATGAAAGGGGAAAATATGAAGTAAAAACCACAGTCATGCAGCATGGCTATAAGAGCGAATTTTCGAAGTTTTCGGCATCTTCCTCCTCCGCCTAAAATTTTCTGAAAATTAATTTTCGGCCAATGTTTTCCCAACTTGATACCATACAAAATTAAAACAGGAGTAGTTTTACGCAAAGTAAAATTTGGGGTGGAAGGGGGAGGAGGGGGAAATCAAAAATGTTTTGAATACCAGAAGAGTACCTAGGTATTGGATACGTAACAAATTTTTTGTTCCATTTTTTGCCGAGTAACACCTCGGTTTGTAGATTTTCCAACGCTGAACACGATGGTGAAGTCAGAATTGCGATATCCCATTCCGTTATCAGATTAGAGCAGACGAACCAGGAAGAACATCTCAAGAAATAACCACGTTCCTTCATCTTCAAAGTGCTCCAGTTTGAGAATGGAATGAGATATCGCAATTCTGATTTCATCATCGTGTTCAGGGTACAAAAACCTTTAAAATGAGGTGTCACTTGTCAGACTTTTTCATTTTGGCAATTTATGGGTAATTTTCCCCCCCTAAAACTCCCCCTTAGAGTGACCTGATTCTGCCCATCTTGTCGATTGCCAAGACAGATTTTTCGTGCAAATTTGAACTTTTTATCTCAATTCTTTCGAGAGTTATCGTCTGGAATGACACATACATATATAAATATATATATATATATATATATATATATATATATATATATATATATATATATATATATATATATATATATATATATATATATATATATATATATATATATATATACAAATAATTTTTGGTGTCTTTCGGCAGTGAATTCAGGATGGTCTGAAACGGATTTTGGTATAAAAATCTTTCGGAAATTCGAGTTTTAAAAATTTTGGACCGAGAACAATAGCTTCCTTTTCTTCGAAAATTCGCTAAAAACCTACCAAGGCCCACTCTGCTGATACTTTCTGAAGTCAGTCCCTAGATCGCTCGCAACTAGTTAGTATGCGGTAGTTTTTCGTCAAAATTCATCTTTAAACAATAATTCCTGGACTAGATTATAAATTTTTCTGTGTTTTCTCCTGGAATTGCCTCGGTATTATCCGCCTAATAACCGCGAGAAGTGATATGGACACTCCGATACCTCACGTGAGTGCAGGTTGGCCCGTATTGATCAGTGTTTTTGATTATTAGTGCTGCGATTTGGGTTCTACCACCTTCATTCACGGATCATCCGCTACTAAAGGTAAGTACCACTTTGTTACTTCCCTTGATTGTAAGTAATATTTCCTTATAACTATAAACGTGAGTGTAACAAAATCACGAATTTAGGTATCTGCTTTGCAGTTTCTACCTATTTGATTGAACTTCGTGGTTAACACGATCTTGAATTTCCAAAAACTACTGATAAGGGATCTATACGGTGTTCTCATCGTTCCAAGTACCTGTGTGAATCAGGAGAATCGTCCCTCTGGTGGCACAGCCCATGCCACGTAGACATACCTACCTACCTTACCTAGACATTTCTTTAATTGTGTGGATAAGTTACGAACCGAAAAGATGGAAAATGATATCTCAGAAGCTCATGTTACCAATATGTTACTAAAACGCAAAAAGTACCTATTTTTACACACATTTTCACTCATAACACCCCTCGGTATATTCCGATCGGGCTGAAAAGTTTCGGGACACAACTAGGGCCCAAATGGAGCATGTGTGCGAAAGAACGAATTTTTTAGACCGAAAATGAAGCCGGTACACGTGATACGGCGGACGGCGGACGGACATTGCATTTTGGTTTATTATTCTGTGAATAATACACCTATGTATTCGCTCAGCAAAAAAATTTTATAACCCCCCCTCAAAATTTTTTCTTTTCCGTTTCAAGGTGCGTAGATTCCAAAAATGCAATGTCCGTCCGCCGTCCGCCGTATCACGTGTACCGGCTTCATTTTCGGTCTAAAAAATTCGTTCTTTCGCACACATGCTCCATTTGGGCCCTAGTTGTGTCCCGAAACTTTTCAGCCCGATCGGAATATACCCAGGGGTGTTATGAGTGAAAATGTGTGTAAAAATAGGTACTTTTTGCGTTTTAGCAATATGTTAGTAACATATTGCTTTTAAAGTAAGCTTTTAACATAAGCTTTTGAAGTATCTTTTTCCATGTTTTTGGGGACGAGAAGACCGAATATGAAGTCGATTTTGACCAAAGACGCGGAAAGTGAGGTTTTACCAAAGGTTCAGCTCTCAAAATTGGTTTTTTATGAGTCAAAAACCTGGAAAACTGTCTGAAATCACCATCAATGTGTATAATAACATTGGAAAAAGTGTAAACAGGTGGATCAAGACCATTAAATGGTACTACCAATGATCAAAGATGATCTGAAAAAAAAAAATCGTACCTACCTACTTCATGTTTTGGGGCCAAAATTGGTGGAAATCATTAGAAATAGCTATTTCAATCATTCCACATGAAAGAAACAATAAATTTAACAGCCAACAAGAATCTCTAGAACTCCAATAGAATAATAAACCCATGTGACAAGGACTTTGCAGCGTTTTTGGTTTATTATTCTGTGAATAATACACCTATGTAATCGCTCAGCAAAAAATTTTTATAACACCCCCTCAAACTTTTTTCTTTTCCGTTTCAAGGTGTGTAGATTCAAAAAACGCTGCAAAGTCCTTGTCACATGGGGTTTATTATTCTACAGAAATGTTGGCTGTACATTTCTTGTTTGTTTCATGTGAAATAATTGAAATAGCTATTTCTGATGGTTTCCACCAATTTTGGCCCCCAAAACACAAATTAGGTAGGTACGATCTTTTTTTTTTTTTTTCAAATTAACTTTGATCATTGGTAGTGCCATTTAATCGTCTTGATCCACGTGTTGACACTTTTTCTAGTGTTATTCTACAAACTGATGGTGATTTCAGAAGATTTCACAGGTTTTTGACTCATACAAAATCAATTTTGGGAGCTGAACATCTGGTACAACCTCAATTTTCCACTCCTTGGCCAAAATCGACCTCATATTCGATCTTCTCGTCCCCAAAAACATGGAAAACGATACCTCAAAAGCTCATGTTACCAACATGTTGCTAAAACGCAAAAAGTACCTATTTTTACACACATTTTCACTCATACCACCCCTGGGTATATTCCGATCGGGCTGAAAAGTTTCGGGACACAACTAGGGCCCAAATGGAGCATGTGTGCGAAAGAACGACTTTTTTAGACCGAAAATGAAGCCTGTACACGTGATACGGCGGACGGCGTACGGCGGACGGACATTGCATTTTGGTTTATTATTCTGTGAATAATACACCTATGTATTCGCTCAGCAAACAATTTTTATAACACCCCCTCAAAATTTTTTTCTTTTCCGTTTCAAGGTAAGTAGATTCCAAAAATGCAATGTCCGTCCGCCGTACGTCGTCCGCCGTACGCCGTATCATGTGTACAGGCTTCATTTTCGGTCAAAAAAAGTCGGTCTTTCGCACACATGCCCCATTTGGGCCCTAGTTGTGTCCCGAAACTTTTCAGCCCGATCGGAATATACCCAGGGGTGTTATGAGTGAAAATGTGTATAAAAATAGGTACTTTTTGCGTTTTAACAACATGTTAGTAACATGAGCTTTTGAGGTATCTTTTTCGATGTTTTTGAGGACGAGAAGACCGAATATGAAGTCGATTTTGACCAAAGACGCGGAAATTGAGGTTTTACCAAAGGTTCAGCTCCCAAAATTGGTTTTTTATGAGTCAAAAACCTGGAAAACTGTCTGAAATCACCATCAATGTGTACAATAACATTGGAAAAAGTGTAAACAGGTGAATCAAGACCATTAAATGCCACTACCAATGAAAAAAAAAAAAAAAGCGTACCTATTTCATGTTTTGGGGGTCAAAATTTGTGGAAATCATCAGAAATAGCTATTTCAATCATTCCACATGAAAGAAACAATACATTTAACAGCCAACAAAAATCTCTAGAACTCCAATAGAATAATAAACCCATGTGACAAGGACTTTGCAGCGTTTTTGAATCTACGCACCTTGAAACGGAAAAGAAAAAAGTTTGAGGGGGGGTTATAAAAATTTTTTGCTGAGCGAATACATAGGTGTATTATTCAGAGAATAATAAACCAAAATGCAATGTCCGTCCGCCGTATCACGTGTACAGGCTTCATTTTCGATCTAAAAAAGTCGTTCTTTCGCACACATGCTCCATTTGGGCCCTAGTTGTGTCCCGAAACTTTTCAGCCCGATCGGAATATACCCAGGGGTGTTATGAGTGAAAATGTGTGTGAAAATAGGTACTTTTTGCGTTTTAGCAACATTTTGGTAACATGAGCTTTTGAGGTATCGTTTTCCATGTTTTTGGGGACGAGAAGATCGAATATGAAGTCGATTTTGGCCAAGGAGTGGAAAATTGAGGTTGTACCAGATGTTCAGCTCCCAAAATTGATTTTTTATGAGTCAAATACCTGCGAAATCACCATCAATTTGTAGAATAACACTAGAAAAAGTGTCAACACGTGGATCAAGACGATTAAATGATGGCACTACCAATGATCAAAGATAATTTGAAAAAAAAAAAAAGATCGAACCTACCTAATTTGTGTTTTGGGGGCCACAATTGGTGGAAACCATCAGAAATAGCTATTTCAATTATTTCACATGAAACAAACAATAAATGTACAGCCAACATTTCTGTAGAATAATAAACCCCATGTGACAAGGACTTTGCAGCGTTTTTTCCAAGTTATCTTTGATCACTGATAGTCCATTTAATTGTCTTGATTAACATTTTGCTGCCGAGCTTCAGAGCACAACTAGGACCCAAATGGGGATACAAACTGTGTACTGAGGAACGACGATTTTAGACCAAAATTTAACGTAAATTTAAGGCTGAAACTTCGTTTAGAACCTCAATTTTCCATGCCTTGGCCAAAATCGACTTCATATTCGGTCTTTCCGCCCTAAAAAAACATGGAAAACTATACCTCACAAGAAAGAACGAATTTTTAGACCAAAAATAAAGTACATATGGATGATAAAGTACATTTTCTGAACCTACGCATCTTGAAACGTAAAAAGAAAACATTTTGAGGGGGTTATAATTTTTTTTTTTTTGCTCAGTGAATACACAGGTGTATAATTCACAGAATAATAAACCAACAATGACAAGCTTCACATTTAAGCTACATAATATACCGTCTATGGGTAATTGATACAAGTATTAAAAATTATCCCAAATTACCGTACAAATGGGCATACCGTACATAGTACAGACCCCTGAATTATACTGCATAACGATAATTATCGTACACATGGCAACACTGGGTCTACCATGGATGGAAGACTCTTACAGGTCCACCTCCATGATGTTTACAAATATCGAGGAGTATGATTCCAATCCTACTTCGATTAGAAAAACAAACCGAAATGGGGCTACACAAAATGTTGCATGCATGGAACTCGAATGGTTTATGTTTATATTGATGTTGTCAGGATCTTCTTTCTCAATACTGGTTGGTGGGAGTTTGAAGGACAATTGAGATCCAGGTGTTTTGAGATAGTTATTTAATCGGTTAATAGTTATTTAATTAAATAACTATCTCAAAACACCTGGATCTCAATTGTCCTTCAAACTCCCACCAACCAGTATCGAATGGTTTATATTATCCACGCTTGATTTTACTAACAGATGTATCGTACGATAAATTTTTCCGAAAATACGATAATCTTGAGATTCTGGTGGGCCACACCGGGGATCTTGGCAACAGACCGAAAGTAGAGACCTTTCGACACTGGGTGAGTCAAATCACCGCGCCGAATCGCAGCCGAAACCTCATCGACCTGCGGCTTACGCGATCAATTTCCGTTCGATTCAACCATCGTTCAACAGCCATTCGGCCACAATCGACCAATGTAAACCCTGTTTAGCGGATATTATTGCCTTCGGCTAGAAAAACGTTGATAAGATTCATATTATGGGGCAGTGCCATATCTAGTGGATAACTCAAACAAGATGAAATTTTGGTTTATTATTCTGTGAATAATACACCTATGTATTCGCTCAGCAAAAAATTTTTATAGCACTCCCTCAAAATTTTTTCTTTTCCGTTTCAAGGTGCGTAGATTCGAAAAATGCAATTTCCGTCCGCCGTATCACGTGTACGGGCTTCATTTTCGGTCTAAAAAATTCGTTCTTTCGCACACATGCTCCATTTGGTCCCTAGTTGTGTCCCGAAACTTTGCAGCCCGATCGGAATATACCCAGGGGTGTTATGAGTGAAAATGTGTGTAAAAATAGGTACTTTTTGCGTTTTAGCAACATGTTAGTAACATGAGCTTTTGAAGTATCTTTTTCCATGTTTTTGGGGACGAGAAGACCGAATATGAAGTCAATTTTGACCAAAGACGCGGAAAGTGAGGTTTTACCAAAGGTTCAGCTCTCAAAATTGGTTTTTTATGAGTCAAAAACCTGGGAAATCGTCTGAAATCGCAATCAGTTTGTATAATGACACCAGAAAAAGTTTCAACACGTGGATCCAGACGATTAAATATCACTACCAATGATCAAAGATAATTTTAAAAAAAGGAGCCTACCTAATTCGTGTTTTGGGGGCCAAAACTGGTGGAAACCATCAAAAACAGCCATTTCAATAACTGCACATGAAAGAAACAATAAATGAACAGCCAACATTTCTGTAGGTATGTCCAATAGAATAATGAACCCATGTGACAAGGACGTCGCAGCGTTTTTAGGTTAATCCTGATAAATTCACAGATGTACGATGTTGATATCATTCTCTACCTGAAATTACTAAATGGTAAACAAATCGATTGATATTTCGATTATATATGGACTACTTGGCAGACGCGTTCACTAGTGTGGAAGCATAACCAACTATCCCCAAATATCACCATGAACGGTGGACAAAAATTTTATTTTACAACAGAAAGGGCAGTCACGCCCAACACAGTTTAACTGAGCTCCTTTTGGTATTTTTCCATATTTCGTCGTACGGAAGAGTTCAGAGGTCAGCTTCTGACGCAAAAAACTTCTGATACAACTTGATTAATGATGAGTTGAAGGGTCCTGGCGCTCCATATAGGTTTTCGAATGGAGCCAAATTGGAACAGTTGCTGCCGATTCAAATCCATTTTAGGTGATCATTTTCGTTAATGAACCAATGAAGCCGGCAACTAACCACAACCCTTCAGAATTATGGGTCACGTTTCAAGGAACTTCGAAAATCTCTCTGAACTCGCCTGCACAAATCGTGCGGTATACGATTAGCGCGTACCTCATTAAGAAAGAGCGTCCTTCAAGCGCCTGGTAAAAACACATTTGTATTCATTTCTAAAGGGTTGGCACATAATCCTCTTTTAAAGGAAAGTAATCTCGCCAGGGGTTGAACAAATTATATTTTCCACGGACGAATGAATGGCAAGAAGTTGCGTCCGTCCCGGCAAACAAGGAATTGGAAGGAGTCGGGGAAGATTAGAAAGAAAGAAGTTGGGAGGAAAAAAAAAAAAATAAAATAAAAGGCTTTACGACCCAACAACTTCTTTTCATCATAGGTACCGAAGGAATTTTAGGACTTGGGTTTCATTTTTGGGGGTCCTTACCGCACTTGTCATTTTCGTAAACGTCATTTTGAATTTCCCTGTGGTTTTTGCAATCGTACATAATCGAATAGCTCTGTGCTTCTTAAGGGGTTTTAAAGGGAGAAGTCAACGAAATTATATATGAAATTTTGATAAACGTTGACCGCTGTGATTGTAAAACTGGGATGAGTCCTATGGTTGCTTGGTACTGAGTGGTCAGGTAGACACGGCCGACCGGAATTCCAAGATTCAGAAGAAAACAACACCCTGCGGCACAACGGGCAACAAAATAAGGATCCGTACACCGCCGACATTCAACATTCAACGGCTTACCTTGCGTATAAAATTAGTAGAACTCGAAACATTTGAAATGAAACTCTTTGATCTAATCGAAATTATATAAATTAATATTAACTACCTACTTTGGAACATACGGTGTACAGTAATCTATGGATAACACGGCTCGGCCTTGGTAGGTACTAAGGGTGAAATTAGTTGTCCGTGATCGTATTTTCTAGTATAGTTCGAAAGAGAGAATTTTTTTTTTCAATTAACAATCGGATGAAATTCATGAGACCAACTAGGACCTAAACCTGAACTACCAGCAAAATTTGAGCCAATTTGGACCACTACGCTGTGAGTTATGTGGGTTCGAGGTTTGTCAAGTTTGCGCATGGGCATTGTCTTCTGCTGATCCGAATGCAACGAAATTCATATTTATGGGACCAACTAGGTCCTAGCCCCGAACTACCGTCAAAGTTTGATCCCACTTGGACCATTGGGTCGTAAGTTATGGCGTTTCGCAGAAATGCGTACAAACACGCACACATCACACATACTCAACTAACTTCAGTCGCTGAAATTCCCTCTTTTTCGACGGATTCGTGTTCAGCGTGGACGCAAAAAGGAAATCCGCTTTTTTCCCCTCAAAATAATGAAAATTGTTTAAAAAGCGTAAAAACGTAATCATAAGGCCTCGGCCACTTCTGAGACGCTGAGCATTTAAAAAAAACTTGAACAGATACAGAAAAAATAATCGCCAACACAGTAAATTTACATAATGGAGCGATGTTCGATGACGAAATGTCAAACGCCGCGTATAATAATACTGAAGATGACCTCAATTACCTGTGTCACGATCGAGGAGGCAGCTTGGTATAATGAAATGAGTTCTGATTCATTTTTAATTGAGAAATGTATTTCTTTCTACCTTAGTTTCAGATTACTGACCTCCTTTCCTCTCTTCTGATTCAAAGACTGCACATTTTGTATGGCATGAGTTGGTGCATGGACAGGCTACGGTTCAGCAATGGGCTCTCCTCCCCTGTGCCTTTCAATTTGGCTAGTTGTAAGCTCCTTGCTCGTTACAAACTGACAGAGAAGCTTCTGCCTCAATTCTCAGTTTGAAATTCGACAGAAACATCGATGGACAGGTAGTGAAAAAATAGTCCAACTTTTACTGGTAGATTCCTACAACACTTTTATCCTTCCTCAGACTCAATCTGCCATCAGAATTGAAATTTTGTCAACAGCTCCTAAAACACCTTCGGTTTTGTTTTTTAAATATTGTCAACAATTAATAATTTAACCCCCTCAAAATACAATGGTTTCCATTTCAAGATACTACGTAGAATCCGAAAATGAAATAAAAACATCTGCCAAGTCGGGTGGGCCGTATAGCTTCCTCGCTTATATTTGTAATATGGACGTTTAGAATCAGTTGGTAAAAAATTAGTCAAAATGATTGAATAGCAATAAATAGAGTAAGTAATAAATAATATGGGTAATAAGATTATATGAATTAATATTAGTGTTTTAAGTAGTTGTGATATAACCACCGAAAGAAACAAATAAAAAGTGAGTATTTATAAGTAATCAATACAGTAACAACGCGAATGAATTACAAGACTGTATAAGTAGGCACTGAAACAATATTTAGTGAAGCTAATTATAATAAAATTAATTAAATACCACATTTCCATTTCCATTACCACATTACCGGTGATGCTACAAAAATAGGTTACATGTTACATCATTAGCAGGAGTAAAATGTAAACATTATTACTGATCCAACCACGACGAAATTCGCAGTCAATCGTCTTCAAGCTCCCCCCCCCCCCCCCCCCCCCCAACTACCCTCCGAATTTGAGCGAAATCGGTGCATTATGAACTGAAAAATCGTTGTTGCATGAATTCACGTTTGCGCATGGGCAGAAGCTGCCACTGGCCCGACGGCAAATAAATTCATAAGGGACCGTCCAGGGGCTAACCCGCACAATCCCTGAAAATTTCACCAAAATCGGACAATAATTTCGTGTAGTGTTGCCCGGAACAAGGAATTGACCACAGACAAACCGGAACCAAAATAATTGTTCAGAAGCTTTGAAATGCAAAAAGCAAGAGGACATTCTGATTTTGGAGGATTTTTTAATTTTTTTTTTTCAACTTCTTGCACGAAGAGTTTTATACGAAAAGGGAAAAGCTGCAATTTATTACAGAACGGTTTATTATTTAACTGTCTACAGATATGTGTAGATCACTGTATTCTGTTGTGATACCTACCCTCGAGCTCCCTCCGGGAAAGCCCAAAATCGAGTACTGGAGCCGGCCGGGGAATTACAGTTTCGTACATAATATATGCAGTGGATTCAATAATAAATTCCAGAACCTGATTTGTTCAAGTTACAAAAGACCTAATCTATCGAAAAAATTCAAAATAACCATCATTCCTAAAATGAAATAATATTGCTCAGAGATATTCGATTTCATACAGTCATGCGTGATTACAATCAGCTGTTCCCTAGCAATGATATCTGGGATGGATGTATCATACCGTACCATAATATTCATTCGCACTCCTGATCGAACTCGAAACCAAACTTCAGCCGGCCTTATGTAAACGAACGTCTGGACATACCAGGCTCTAACTGGACTCAAAAAATCCGCACGTTCACAGATAACATCTAGGTATATTCCAGATCCAGCAGTTTTCCAGATCAGTAATATTAAAAAATGGTTTTCACGTTTATTATTGGTAAAGCACAGCATGAAATCTTACCGTTAGGCAATACGTTTAGAACAAGTAACATAAGAATAAAATCACAATAATTAATAATTACACTGATGTACGTAGGAAATGTATGGAATCGGGATCAACTCTGTGCCAGTATGCATTTGGTTTTACCTAGGCAGCATTCAACAATCCCCCCACAACAACACAGATCTCAGTCTTGCACTGTGGAGTAACATGTGGGGTAATTTTTATTTACGAAAGAAAAAAAATTCATTAATAATACAACAATAATCATTGTGCAGCAAGTTGTACGCAGATATTATTTTATTTTTTCATGTAACACAAGCATTATGTTTTCTTCGTGTCAATGTCTCTCTATTGAAATGTTTCGAGATGGGCGTTTTGAAATATTTCAATCCGTACTTTTCACCTCTTAGAGATGACTGACAGTAACGCCGACCTTCGCGAACAACTCTCGTACACCCCAAAAAAACCGAATTCCGTTCATTTTGGTTCATGGTAACGAAATAAAGTACGGCGGACGGATAGCTTCTTTTTTAAATTCCATTTTCGGATTCTACGTTAAAACAAAAACCACCAAATTTTGAGGGGTTACTTTTTTCTTTAATGCTCCATTCCAAAGGTTCACTATTGTGTAAATAACTGCACAGGATAAACCAAAAACGCTGCAGTCCTTGTCACATGGGTTTATTATTCTGTTGGACCTACAGAAATGTTGGCTGTTTATTTATTGTTTCTTTCATGTAAAATAATTGAAATAGGCTATTTCTGGTGGTTTTCACCAATTTTGGCCCCCAAAACTTGAATTAGGTCCGCTCCTTTTTTTTCAAATTATCTTTGATCATTGATAGTACCACTTAATCGTCTTTATCCACGTGTTGACACTTTTTCCGTGTTATTCTACAAATTGATGGTGATTTCAGACGATTTCCCAGGTTTTTGAGTCATAAAAAATCAATTTTGGGAGCTGAACATTTGGTAGAACTCAATTTTCCCCTCTTAGGTCAAAATCGACTTCATATTCGGTCTTCTCGTCCCCAAAAAAAAATGGGAAACGATACCTCAAAAGCTCATGTTACCAAAACACAAAAAGCACCTATTTTTAGCGAATTTTCAAAGAAAATGAAGCTATTGCAATGGCTTCGAAATTTAAATAATATAAATTTTTGGAAATTTTCTTCATAGAAATCCGTTTCAGACCATTCTAAAACGATTCCTGAAATTTAACACTTTTTTATATGTATATATATATTTATATATATGTGTCACTCCAGACGATAACTCTCGATAGAATTGAGATAAACAGCTCAAATTTGCACAAAAAATCTATCTTGGCAATCGAAAGGCTAAGTTCGAAGATGGGCGAAATTGGCCTACTCTAAGGAGGGTTTTGGCGCATTTAAAGTGCGCAAAAATTACCCAAAAATCCCCAAAATGTTATTTTCCAACAAGTGACCCCTCATTTTAAAGGTTTTTGCACGCTGAACACGATGGTGGAATCGGATTTTAGATATCTTGATCCGTTCTCAAATTAGAGCATTTAAAGTGCGCAAAAATTACCCAAAAATCCCCAAAATGTTATTTTCTAACAAGTGACCCCTCATTTTAAAGGTTTTTGCACGCTGAACACGATGGTGAAATCGGATTTTAGATATCTAAATCCGTTCTTAAATTAGAGCATTTAAAGTGCGCAAAAATTACCCAAAACTAGGATAATCTTTAAACTCTTACCCCCCCCCCCCCCACCCCCTTAGAGTGGTCAGATTGAAAAATGTGAGAAGTATTAATTGAAGACGAGAGTTCGAAGCAAAAAAGGGGGAGGCAAACGATTAGTACAACTCCTTGAATTTCCCATTTGACATATAATTGTTATGATACCTTCATAGATAGACAAGTACCGGCCCACGTATTACTAGAAGGAAGACGAAAGAAAAAATCTATTTCAAATTATTCAATTTAGGTACTAACAGTAGGAGGAAGAAGTTTTCCTTTATTCAAAACCATAGCCATTAATTCGAATATTTCTTTGAAAATTCGCTCATTAAGTCATGCTGCATGACTGGTTTTTTACACACATTTTCACTCATAACACCCCTGGGTATATTCCGATCGGGCTGCAAAATTTCGGGACACAACTAGGGCCCAAATGGAGCCTGTGTGCGAAAGAACGACTTTTTTAGACCTAAAATGTAGCTGGTACACGTGATTCGGCGGACGGACATTTTTGGAATGTATGCACCTCGAAACGGAAAAGAAAAAATTTTGAGGGGGTGTTATAAAAAATTTTTGATGAGCGAATACATAGGTGTATTATTCACAGAATAATAAACCAAAAAATGTTGGTGTCCGACCACAAAAAACTATTGTAAGCGCTTTTTTCTAGTTACAGAACGAAATAATGATTAGGCACATACCATTGGGATGATCAGTGAGGCTGCATCGTGATTCAAGAATATCTTGGGAAAAGATCTGGGAGTCGAGAACTTCGTTATGGAGCGTAAATTTGGGCGCGCACGAACCACGAACGAACAGCACAAGTCGACGGGCGGTAACCAACTGAACTGAGATTCTCAGGGGCAGTTGTGGATCCAAGTCCCTCCGATCCGTCCATCCCCGTATGACGTCATCGGCCCCCTTCCACGGTGGGGCACACCTGAGCCTGTAGTCCCCGGCGCCCTGAATGACGACCTGCTATGGGACTTCGAAGGTCTCTGACTCCAATTATTATGTTGATGGCTGTCACACGAATGCGGTAATCCGGTTGTAAAAGACTGTCGAAAAGTGAGGTTAAAACAAAATTTTGTAACATGAACAACAAAAAACCACTTCAAAAATGCTGCAAATCACTACACAACGGTTTATTATTCTGTATAGAACACCCTTCTGTATAGATCGCAGCACCATAAGGGACGTCCACTGTATGTACCTAATGCATGCATTACTCTACGGGATGTTTGGTTTTGTACAGCTTTTGGTTTATTATTTTTCAATAACGAACCTTTGGAAGCAACCATGAAAACATTTATTAACCCCCCACCCACCATAATTTTACGGTTTACGTTCCAAGGGACATAGAATACGAATATTGAATAAAAATATTTCCGTTCGTCCACCTTACACCGTTCGCGGCTTTTTCCTTAGTTCCCATGAACCAAAATTCACGAAATTTTGTGGGTCCCGTTTGGGCTCTAGTTGGTCCTCGAAGGTCGGCGTTACTGTCACTCAACTCTAAGGGGCGAAAAATATTATGATGAAATATCCCGAGTATCCCTGTCTTGGAAAACTTTATTTTTAGGCGTGGGGTTTCTCGCATTTTTAAATAGTTATATTTTTTTCTGACTTTTTGAAACCATCTGGAGCATTCTGCTATGTCGCCATGAAATTTGCTATAAAATTTGCCCTTAAGAGCAGCTTGTGTGCAGGCACCAAGCTGGGTTGAGAGCACACATCACTTGTCTCTACCAGGTGGCCTACTCGCCACTACAAATTAATATCATGCGTTGAATGTTCAAGCATTAGCTCAAATGGCAAAAAGAAACACAAATGCAGTTCTGAACCTCTCCCGGAACCGGGATTCGGACCTCTGATTTTGAGCGTAAAAGTCAGACGCCTAGACCACTCCGCTACGAAGCCACCTGGTAGAGACAAGTGATGTGCGCTCTCAACCCAGCTTGGTGCCTGCATAAAAGCTGCTCTTGGGAAAATTTTATGGCGACATAGTAGAATGCTCCAGATGGTCTCAAAAAGTCAGAAACAAATATAACTATTTAAAAATGCGAGAAACCCCACGCCTAAAAATAAAGTTAAAAAAAAAATATTCGGGATATTTCAACATTTTTTTGTCGCCCCTTTGAGCTGAGTGACAGTAACGCCGAGCTTCGAGGACCAACTAGAGCCCAAACCGGACCCATATACCAAATGTCGTGATTTTTGGTTCATGGGAACTAAGGAAAAGGCAGCGAACGGTTTAAGGTGGACGAACGGAAATATTTTTATTCAATATTCGTATTCTATGTCCCTTGAAACGTAAACCGTAAAATTATGGTGGGGGGGGGGGGGTTAAAAAATGTTTTCATGGTTGTTTCCAAAGGTTCATTATTGAAAATAATAAACCAAAAGCTGTACAATACCAAACATCCCGTAGAGTAATGCATGCATTAGGTACATACAGTGGACGTCCCTTATGGTGTGTATAGATAATCCTAATCCCGCGTTCTCTCCATATAGAAATAAATTTCGAAATTCCGGTGATGTAGTGCACAACTAGACAGTTTTCTGCATCGAACAAAAAAATAACCAAGTAAATCGGTTGGGAATTGGGCAGCACACACAAGATTTAGTCGAAAACCCAATTTTTTCGGTATTGACCCCGCCTTTCACCCTTCCCCCTTCTAGAAGTAAATTTCGAAATTCCGGCGACTTAAAGCACAACGAGACAGTTTTCTGCATCGATCAAAAAAAGAACCACGCAAATCGGTTGAAAATTGCGGCCTGGGCAGCACGCACAAGATTTGGTCACACACACACCCTCACGCGCGCGCACACACACGCACGCGCACACAAAAATACACCTACGGTTTTTTTGTGTTTTTTCTCGCGGATTCGAATTCAGGATGGTCTGAAACGGATTTGAATCTGGGTCTTTTCATTCTCGGTCGAGTGCTGTCCTCTTCTGACCAGATCAAATACACAAGGACGTCTCCTACTGAGGGACGTCCTAAAACTTAAAGAATAATTTCTGTGCTGAACAAACATATTTATTTTATTTATTCAAAGCCGATACAACAAAATTTTTTTAAGTCTGCGCCAAATTTCATCTAAAATGTATAAAACCAAGGGGTACAATATGAAGGCTGTGTGTCATCAAGTTCATCTGTGGTATCTACTGGACCTCCCAATAAGTTCTAAATTTCACCATTTTTAACCGGTCCTGTCCCCCTTCTCAAGGGATTCCCATACCAGTATAATGTGGGCCACAAATTTACGTCTGAGGGAACAATAGGCCAGGTCGACAAAGTTGCACACAATGGGGCTTTTAGCGAATTTTCAAAGAAAATGAAGCTATTGCAATGGCTTCGAAATTTAAATAATATAAATTTTTGGAAATTTTCTTCATAGAAATCCGTTTCAGACCATTCTAAAACGATTCCTGAAATTTAACACTTTTTTATATGTATATATATATATATTTATTTATATATGTGTCACTCCAGACGATAACTCTCGATAGAATTGAGATAAACAGCTCAAATTTGCACAAAAAATCTATCTTGGCAATCGAAAGGCTAAGTTCGAAGATGGGCGAAATTGGCCTACTCTAAGGAGGGTTTTGGCGCATTTAAAGTGCGCAAAAATTACCCAAAAATCCCCAAAATGTTATTTTCCAACAAGTGACCCCTCATTTTAAAGGTTTTTGCACGCTGAACACGATGGTGGAATCGGATTTTAGATATCTTGATCCGTTCTCAAATTAGAGCATTTAAAGTGCGCAAAAATTACCTAAAAATCCCCAAAATGTTATTTTCTAACAAGTGACCCCTCATTTTAAAGGTTTTTGCACGCTGAACACGATGGTGGAATCGGATTTTAGATATCTTGATCCGTTCTCAAATTAGAGCATTTAAAGTGCGCAAAAATTACCCAAAAATCCCCAAAATGTTATTTTCCAACAAGTGACCCCTCATTTTAAAGGTTTTTGCACGCTGAACACGATGGTGGAATCGGATTTTAGATATCTTGATCCGTTCTCAAATTAGAGCATTTAAAGTGCACAAAAATTACCCAAAAATCCCCAAAATGTTATTTTCTAACAAGTGACCCCTCATTTTAAAGGTTTTTGCACGCTGAACACGATAGTGAAATCGGATTTTAGATATCTAAATCCGTTCTTAAATTAGAGCATTTAAAGTGCGCAAAAATTACCCAAAACTAGGATAATCTTTAAACTCTTACCCCCACCCCCTTAGAGTGGTCAGATTGAAAAATGTGAGAAGTATTAATTGAAGACGAGAGTTCGAAGCAAAAAAGGGGGAGGCAAACGATTAGTACAACTCCTTGAATTTACCCACAGCGATCAAATAAATAAGCACTTAGTACAATTACGTAATAAACAAACGGTAGAATCAGGATGGACAAAACGTACAAATTAAAATAAATACGAAGAGAATATACATAGAAAACCAAATTTTAGACCGAAGTTTTCCTTTATTCAAAACCATAGCCATTAATTCGAATATTTCTTTGAAAATTCGCTCATTAAGTCATGCTGCATGACTGATTTTTTTTTTTATAGAAGAGCGGGGAGGGCCCTGTCTGAAGAGCTCCATATCATCCCAAAAAAATGTTTCCTTTTCGTTGCCCCTGGACTGGTAGCTACCTTAACTTTCAACTAGAACAAAATTCTGCTTCCACGTCTTTCAGAAATTTGCCTTTTCAGGTTCCGCAAACCGAGGTAAATATTTCACGTAGTATAGTACGAGCTACGGTGATAGAGCTGGATGTGACATATTCGTATCTTGTAGTATTCGACCGTCTGAATTTAATGGTTGAAAGGACAGCGCACTAAGTATGGAACCTGGGCACCCAATGAAATTCGCTGTAACTCCGGGAAATGACAGTTCTGGTCTTTCTAAAAAGCCTCAGTGCGGAGAAATTCCATTGCGCCCACATTAGTGGTCTACGAGCCAAACTGCTAATCAAGAAGGGACAATGGAACTTGTTTTCTCCAGTTTTATTTGGTGAAATATAATACTGCATGAATACTAATCCAGTCCATTGTAGTCTTTTGCGAGATTTTTTGATTTATTATTTTTAATAATGAACCTTTGGAATCAAGCATGGAAAAAAAAGTTTAACCCCCCCACCAAATTGAAATTTGAAGGTTTCCGCTTCAATCTACGTAGAATCCAAAAGTGAAATAAAAAAATTTCTGTCCTACGCCGTACTTCGCTATTTTCTCAGTTACCGTGAACCAAAATTAACGAAATATGGTTTGTAGGTCTCATTTGGGGTCAAGTTGGTCCTCGAAGCTCGGCGTTACTGTCATCCGTCTCTAAGGGGTGAAAAATAGGGGTTGCAATTGTCAGAACGCCGTAGCTCGAAAAATTTCAATAGTATGGTTTTTATTACGTTTTTAAATTGATCTTGAACTAGAGAATTTTTTTGAGACCACCCGCAGCATTGCACGACCAGCCCGTTCGTTTGCACCGAAAAGCTTCGTCAACATGATCGTGAATCAATCCGGATCTGTATAAATCCGGCTCAGATATCGTCGCTAGGGAACACCTGATTATAATCACGGATGGATCTATGAAGTCGATTTGGTTGTTCCGTGATATTATTTCACTTTTTGAAGAATGATCTCTGTCTCTCTATCTCTCTTTTGGATTTTGTTGATAGGTACTTTTGTAACATGAACAAGCGTTGTTTCACGAATAACAACAAATAATTATAAATTAAAATATTGAATCCTGCGCATTTTTATGAAACTGTAATTCCCGGGCTAGTTCCAGGGAGCACGAGGGTAGGTATTGACTACAGAAAACAGTGATCTAAGCAGAAGAGGTATCTATACAGGTAAATAATAAACCTTTGTGTAATAATTTGCATCAATGGACGAAGTTTTCAATGTCCTACATTAGGTCCTATATTTTTATGTCGTCTGTCTGTCCTACATTACGTGGCGGATGTCCTACATTTCATGTGGTCTGCCTTAACTTCAGAAAAAAAATGAGATGGCGTCTGCGTAATACCTATGTTGGGGAGCCACGCGTTCCATATCGAAGTACTCGTAGGTACCTCCTGCTCACTCACCCCAAACGTTCTCGAAGCACCGAAACCTAGTCACCATCACAACGGTTAACTGGTGAAAATAATAACAGGGCTTGGAGTCGTTCAGTGACTCGAGATCATCCCGGATAGGTGATAATAATCATGTTTCAAGGCCCACTACTTTCTTCCATCTCAAGAAAGTGTAAGTGCGATGGTTCTTCCACTTCCAGTTCCGCGCAGATGATCAAAGGGAAGAAGAAGAGGACGTCTCGAGAGATTGAGTCAACGAGGAAGTTGTAACAGACACGAGTTGATATTATTTTAACCCTCGCACCCACGGAATTTATGTCCTGACGACCTTCTAATCATCTTCCTGCGGCGGGTCGGTACGCCATGGGAGGGTCGGAAAAGGCATTTTCCATCCGAGCATTTCTTGTTTGACTAAACTAACAACGCGTTCGGCGTTAACTAAACTCCTCTTCCTTCCCAAGGGTTTAATTAACCCCTTGTAGCTGCAGGGGTAACAACGTAGGCCGAGCTAATTGAGAATGTTGGCTTCTTGAAAAGTTCTGTAGGGCGATATCGCATAATCATGTGGCAGTTTTGTAGGGGTACAGCGATGGTTGGGGCGGAGAGCAAATTGGATTTCATGAAGGATCCCACGTAGGAGTCAGGACGCGTAAAAACTTTATTAGGTGCTCCAAATGTTGAACGGATTGCTGCAGAATGTTTGGGTGAAAGGCAAGCGAAATTAGGGGCGCTCAACTGTGATTGGATGTTTGAGGTGAAGAAGGCTGGAGGGAAGGATTTGGTTGTTTTATCGTGTAACGGAAAGGAAATGAGGTCTAACCAGTAAAACGAACGCGGAGTAGTAACTTTGAATTTGAAAAACTTTTTTCTTTTTTTATTGATTGACACGGGCAAAAGGCCCAAATTACAAGGTAAAAAACGCTGCAAATCCCTGCACAACGGTTTATTATTTTGTACAGAATACCCTTCTGTTACAGATCACAGCTCTCTGTATAGATAACCCTCCTATATAATATAATATGTACTAGTCTATACATATTACCTATCCCCGTACTCGTTGCTAGGTAACTACCTAAATCACGAGTTAAATATTGCTAAAATAATTCTGTCGATGACAAACAGCAACTAAAACGGCAAAAAGAAGCGCATATAATGAAGTTCTGAAGGGAAATTGTTGATGTGGACTGAAAAACGCTGCAAATCCCTGCACAACGGTTTATTATTTTGTATAGAATACCCTTCTGTTACAGATCACAGCTCTATGTATAGATAACCCGTCTATATAATATGATATGTACTATTATATACATATTATGTAGATCGCAGACCCTCCGTAGGTTAGTACCTAACCCCGTACTCGTTACTAGGTACCTACCTAAATCACGAGTTAAATGTTGCTAAAATAATTCTGCCGATGACAAACAGTACCTAACAAAAAGAAACACACATAATGAAGTTCTGAAAAGAAATTGTTGATGAGGAGTGAAAAAAGTTGCAAAAGTACCTACCAACAAACTCCAGCCCCTTCTACGTAGATGGTATAATGAACCGTTGTGTAATAATTTACCGTTGAGTAATGATTTACCGTAGTAATAATTTACCCATCAATAATACTTCAACGTTTGTTCAAGTTTCACTACCTACCAACAAACTCCAAAAGAGCCATCATTTTTCAAATTAAATAATATCACAGAACAACCAACTCGACTTCATACTCCGCCAATATAATCAGGTGATCCCTACCAATGATTGGCCGTATTCACAAATTCCTATTGTGGGCGCGTCTCTGGTTACGAGATTTGGTTTGAATTGTATACAATTTCATTCACACTGGAGTCGAAAATGCCTGTCGGTGCAAACTTCGGGGCCTTACTGTGAACGAACGGCTGGACGTACGATGCTCCGGATGGGCTTAAAAAACTCGCAAGTTCAAGAACTATTTAAAACCGTAAAAATATTTACGTAAAAAAATGGTATAGGCGTTTTGAAAATTTCAACCCCTATTTTGAACCCCTTAGAGATGACTCACAGTAACGTCGAGCTTCGAGGACCAACTAGACGCCGAACGGAACCTATAACCCGAATTTCATCAATTTTTTTTCATGGTAACTAAGAAAAGTGGCCCGTACGGCGTACGGCGTACGGCGGACAGACAGAAATATTTTTATTGCAGTTTTGGATTCTACATACCTTGAAACGTAAACCATCAAATTTTGAGGGGGGGTAAGAATTTTTTTTTTCATGCTCGATTCCAATGGTTCATTATTGAAAATAATAAACCAAAAGCATAAGTACCTACCAACAAACTCCAGCCCCTTCTACGTAGATGGTATAACGAACCGTTGTGTAATAATTTACCCATCAATTTCAACGTTTGTTCAAGTTTCACTACCTATCAACAAACTCCAAGAAACTCCAAGAAACTCCATTTTGGTTTATTATTTTCAATAATGAACCATTGGAATCGAGCATGAAAAAAAAAATTCTTACCCCCCCTCAAAATTTGATGGTTTACGTTTCAAGGTATGTAGAATCCAAAACTGCAATAAAAATATTTCTGTCTGTCCGCCGTACGCCGTACGCCGTACGGGCCACTTTTCTTAGTTACCATGAAAAAAAATTGATGAAATTCGGGTTATAGGTTCCGTTCGGCGTCTAGTTGGTCCTCGAAGCTCGACGTTACTGTGAGTCATCTCTAAGGGGTTCAAAATAGGGGTTGAAATTTTCAAAACGCCTATACCATTTTTTTACGTAAATATTTTTACGGTTTTAAATAGTTCTTGAACTTGCGAGTTTTTTAAGACCATCCGGAGCATCGTATGTCCAGCCGTTCGTTCACAGTAAGGCCCCGAAGTTTGCACCGACAGGCATTTTCGACTCCAGTGTGAATGAAATTGTATACAATTCAAACCAAATCTCGTAACCAGAGACGCGCCCACAATAGGAATTTGTGAATACGGCCAATCATTGGTAGGGATCACCTGATTATATTGGCGGAGTATGAAGTCGAGTTGGTTGTTCTGTGATATTATTTAATTTGAAAAATGATGGCTCTTTTGGAGTTTGTTGGTAGGTAGTGAAACTTGAACAAACGTTGAAGTATTATTGATGGGTAAATTATTACTACGGTAAATCATTACTCAACGGTAAATTATTACACAACGGTTCATTATACCATCTACGTAGAAGGGGCTGGAGTTTGTTGGTAGGTACTTTTGCAACTTTTTTCACTCCTCATCAACAATTTCTTTTCAGAACTTCATTATGTGTGTTTCTTTTTGTTAGGTACTGTTTGTCATCGGCAGAACTATTTTAGCAACATTTAACTCGTGATTTAGGTAGGTACCTAGTAACGAGTACGGGGTTAGGTACTAACCTACGGAGGGTCTGCGATCTACATAATATGTATAGAATAGTACATATCATATTATATAGACGGGTTATCTATACATAGAGCTGTGATCTGTAACACAAGGGTATTCTATACAAAATAATAAACCGTTGTGCAGGGATTTGCAGCGTTTTCAAATTAAATAATATCACAGAACAAACAAATCGAATTCATACTCCTTGATTATAATCAGGTGATCCCTAGCAATGATTGTATCTCGGGCCAATTCCCGTTTGATAGCGCGTCCCTGGTGATGATTTTTGGGCTGAATGTATACAATTTCATTCGCCCTGCTGTTGAAAATGCCTGCCGGTGCAAAATTCTGGGCATTGCTGTGAACGAACGGCTGGACGTGCGATGCTCCGGGTGGTCTTAAAAAACTCTCAAGTTCGAGAACTATTTAAAACCGTAAAAAAATCCGAGATAACGGCGTCCTGGAGACTTCAACCCCTATTTATCATCCCTTAGGGATGACTGACATTAACGCCGAGCTTCGAGGACCAACTGGACCCCAAATGGGACCTACAAACCGATTTTCGTCGATTTTGGTTCATGGTAACTAAGAAAAGTGCTCAGTACGGCGTACGGCAGAAGCACAGAAGTTTTTGTATTGCATTTTCGGATTCTACATACATTGAAACGGAAACCATCAAATTTTGAGGGGGGGGGGGGGGGTAATAAAATTTGTTCATGCTCGATTCCAAAGGTTCATTATTGAAAATAATAAACCAAAAAGAGAAGAAGATAACATAATGTAAAGGAGAAATTGACAATAAAACTTAAATAAGAACCTACTTGATTAAAGAAAAACATAAACTGAATGAAACCAGTGATGAGAATAAGTAGAATAAGTAGGAAGAAACATATTTATAATAATTGACACACTACATGCATATTGAAGGCAACTTGTTTAAATTAATTGATAAACAACATGAATGCCTTGATACGATTTATAGATAGCTGAAAAGATCCAGCTCTGGATTTAAATTCAGAAGGGAGTTAACTAAACGCCATTTGAATCAATTAACAGAAAACGAGAAAGTTTTAACTTTTGATTCATGCTCATGTTGATGATGTATTTTGTCGTGAGTCCCTCCCGGAACCACTCCTACTAGAATTAAGTTCTCGCAAATTATCTGACAGCCAAGTTTAGTTGCTACCAATAAACGGTACGAGTGGGGAGACAAGCCGCAGGATCCAGTGCACAACCTGGAGCCCCTCCATCAACCCCTAACAAGGGGGTTTCCTGGGCTATAAAATCGGATCCTGCGCCTTTTTCTTCATTCTACGCTTCCTCTAGCCGGTGGCTACTCTCTCTCTTCCTACCCTTGTCTCTCTATCCAAACCTGAAAGATCCTAGATGAAGGTGGTGGTCAGCCCATAACCTCCTAGGCAAATTCTCCCAAAAGATTCCAGATGACGGTGGTAATTCGCTCATAACCCGCCTGAGCATATCCAAAAAGATCCTAGATGACGGTGGTCCTTCGCTCATAACCCGCCTGGGCATTTCCTCACACCACCGTGATGAAATACGCCAATTTTAAATTCATAACATATTTCGTTTCAAACTTCAAGCCTTGATGGACAACAGCTGGTCGCACTCCGTACATTCCCTTGCAGTTGAACTAACCGCGTTGTACGTTCCCTTGAGTGTTCACAAATGTATTACATTTCCGTGTTTTGCTTTTTACTTCCATGTTCCTACTATATACTACTTATATTAATGTAAGTATTGTGATACTGCCAAAAATAGGTGTTCGATAAAAACATGGAATCTTGTTCAGAAAATACTCAAAATGAGTTTCTAGACGGTTTTCCGCTTGACGTATGCTGGAGTTTCAAATGGACATACCGTCCTCAAAATACGGTCTTTTTCAACTGTTCTTTTTGGGTTTCGTTCAGCTCGATAAGATCTTCAATTTTAAATGAGAAGGAGCTTTCTAGGTGAAAAATAAGGGAGTTATGACGGGTTTTCGATTTTTTCTATTTTCAAAGACTGCCGTAAAAATGGACTAAATTGGCGCGGTTGGTGCCAGAATGTCCGTTAGGATGTCTAGATCATGCCTATTGATTTTGAGCTTGATCGCATTCGATTTGGCTAATTCACAGCAAAAAATGGGTCAACGGGTCCAACATTTTCTAGGTTTATTAGCTAAATGACGTTGGTGTGGTGTCAGAAAGTGGTTAAAAGTGAGGTTTCTGTGCAAGTATAGGTATTATATTTCCATGCTCAGTATAGTATATTCTCATGATCAGGCCAACATGAGCAGGCAATCTTGTCTTCTGCCAAACTCGTAGCCATACTATTATGAAGCCTTGGTACGTGCACAAAATTTTGCCTCCGATGCCGTTTAAATTGAGTTTGTTCAAAAGGTTTGGTAACGATTTTAACTGTACCAAAACGATTTCTGTGGGATTGACCGTTTGTATTTTATACCGGAAAAATAGGAATAAAAACTGATAACAGCAATCTCCAGTTCAGAATTTGTGAAACTGCCATTATCAAGTGTGTGACAAAGTGTAACAGCGGGGTTGGACCCTCGAGAGTCCCTATTCCTAGGCCAGCGAGATTATCACTGGTTAAGAAGGGATATCGATTAGGCTTCCGCTCACCGATCCCGTCTCCACCGGAAGAAAAAATGTATCGAGAACAGCCACACTGTTACATGTGTGGTTTCGTGGCTTCTCTTCAACGCCTACCGCTTTAGAACCCGTTGTATTTATTTGTACAATTATAATATTTATTGTCTGATTCGTAATTGTTGATACATTATAAACATGCCTTGATTTGTAATAGCGATATCAAGTCATTCTGGTGGCTCTTTGTCCACCTATCATGTGAAAAAGTGAGGAAGGAAGGGAAGGCGCCATGCATCATTCAGGTGTCTTTGTATTTGAGAGAAAAAGTTGGTCACTGAGACTAAGTCGGCAGAAAATGTATTCTTCTGTAGAAAAGAAGAGGGGGAAAACTAGTCGGAACGGGAGAAATGTATTCTCTCGACTCGGAACTTGAGGGCAAAAGGGAATTCTGAAGAAGTGAAGGAAGGGGGTTTGGGAATGTCTTTGATAGGGCGGGTTTATGTTTTGGGCAGTGGAGGAAGAAACTCGCCAACGAACAAACTTCGGTGGGAAGGAAGCCACGCTGGGTCGGAAGAGAATGAAGTTGCGGATTGCCGAGTCGGAGGATCTTGGAAAACCCTGGGATAGTTGGGGAGAAAACGTTTTCTCGTTTCCCTATCCCTGTAAGTACCGACTAATATATTAGTTTCCCAGTTAAATCATAACTTCATGGAGTCGATAGCCGATCTGAAATTAGCCAAGTTTGTTATCTACTCGTATTTGGAGGAAGGAACTGGTACCAAACGTGAATTAAACAAAAAACAGCGACCGCCTCAGATCACTCTTATTTAATTATTGAAAGGCCAAAAAACGTTCCAGCCATGCAGCTTGGATATAAGAGCGAAATTTCAAATAAATATTCGTACTATTTTCGTACTAACGTGTGAAAAGATGATATAGCGCGAAACCACACCAGTTTTCGTAAAATTATATCTTTTTTGTGATTTTAGCCATTTTTTACCCTTTTAAAGTCAACTTTGACCCACTCTTTTTTGAGAAAAATATGTATATCATCAGAGCAGTCCATATTTCTGTCGTGAATCACCATCCCACACAACGTCAGTAAACTAATATTGATTTTAGGCCTTACTACAACATTTTTACCGCCCAAAAATCCAAATTTGACCACTGTTCTGTACGAAAAACCACTGGAATGGTTTTTTGTGTCTACTCACCCTTCTCCACCACTTTCAGTGATTTTATAACAACTGTTCGCGATTTTAGCCGCTTTTGCCGATTTTTGTCTCCTAAAAACTCGAATTTGACCTCTTTAGAATTTGTGAGTCGCTCATCTTGGAGCTCATAGTTTTGTTTGGCAATAAGAACATTTTGGAGAAATTTGAGATTTTTATCTTGAACCCCAGGTCAGATATCGTCTGGAGTGACATATAAATATAAATAAATAAATACCTACATTATATATATATTGTGTGTAACGAAATTTCAGCCTTAAGTTCGCGTTAAATTTTAGTCTAACATCTTCGTTCTTCCTCACTGTAATAGATTAAGGGATAAGGCAGAGACAGAGTCGAGTTGAGTCAGTCAGAAGAATGAATGATTTATTCGATCATAAGTGGGTAGGTAGGGGTAGCGACAGTAATGCCAATACAACAATTGAAATATCCCTCTGTGACACTCACACAATTTGCCACCATTTTGGAACGATAATATGTAAAAAACGCTGCAAATCCCTGCACAACGGTTTATTATTTTGTACAGAATACCCTTCTGTTACAGATCACAGCTCTCCGTATAGAAGATTGTTGATGTTGAGTGAAATAGATGACCCATCTGCGTAGATCACTGTTTTCTGTGGTCAATACCTACCCCCGTGGTCAAGTATAATGAACCGTTGTGAAATAACTTGCTCATCAATAATACATCAACGGTTGGTCAAGTTGCAAAAGTACCTATCAACAAACTCCAGCCCCTTCTTGGTAGATGAACCGTTGTGTAATAATTTACCGTTATGTAATAATTTACCGTTATGTAATAATTTACCGTTGTGTAATAATTTACCGTTGTGTAATAATTTACCCATCTATAATACTTCAACGGTTGTTCAAGTTTCACAAGTACCTACCAACAAAATCCAATAGTCCATCACTTATCAAATGAAATAATATCGCAGAACAAACAACTCGACTTCATACAGCCATCCTTGATTTTCTAGCGATGATATCCGCTCCGGATTAATATCGTTTGATTCACGATCGTTTGACGAAGCTTTTTGGTGCACACGAACGGCTGGACGTACGATGCTCCGGGTGGCCTCAAAAAATTGTTTAGCTCAAGACAAATTTAATAACGTAAAAAAAACTATACCCTTCTATCGAAAGTTTTCGAGATACGGCGTTCTGAAAATTTCAACCCCTATTTTGAACCCCATAAGAGATGACTGACAGTAACGTCGAGCTTCGAGGACCAACTAGACCCCGAACGGAACCTATAACCCGAATTTCATCAATTTTGTTTCATGGTAACTAAGAAAAGTGGCCAGTACGGCGTACTGCGGACAGACAGAAATATTTTTATTGCATTTTCGGATTCTACATACCTTGAAACGTAAACCATCAAATTTTGAGGGGGGGGGGGGGGGGGGGGGGGGTAAGCATTTTTTTTTCATGCTCGATTCCAATGGTTCATTATTGAAAATAATAAACCAAAAATAGGAGCCTAATTCGCGTTTTTGAGAAACAATTAACGAACAGCCAACATTTCTGTAGATCCAATAGAATAATAAACCCATGCAAATTTTTGTAAAAGCATTAATAGATTTTGGTTTATTATTTTCAATAATGAACCATTGGAATCGAGCATGAAAAAAAATGCTTACCCCCCCCCCCCCCCCCCTCAAAATTTGTTGGTTTACGTTTCAAGGTTTGTAGAATCCGAAAATGCAATAAAAATATTTCTGTCTGTCCGCCGTACGCCGTACGCCGTTTTTTTTAAACTCTAGGTTAAACTACGTTATTTACGTAATTTCTATAATATTGGACGTCTTGTCTCTCCCACCAACGGAAATGGCCCATTGTCGTGATAAATTTAGTGAATTTATATTTCTTCATTAAATTGTGCATTACTACCTACGTGTCTGTGTGTTATGCGGATCAATATGTTTATTTTTATTTATTTATTTATTTATTTATACATCCCTGCTGTACATCCCTGCCTACGACAAACACGAGGTTTGTTCCTATTTGAGGTTCGTTGTGACCAAGTACGTGTTCGTGAGAATTTACAGGTTTAATTTCGACGTCTCTCACTCATACGACCTTCGCCTGTCTGCAGTCGTCGCGGGAAGGTCGTGAGCACGATCCGGCAACGCTGCTTTTCCTACGGGAGGGGTCACCCGGGGTCCGAGGACTCCCGACGGGCATCACGTGAGTCGAGCCGCATCGATCCGGCGAACTCCCCTTCCCCCACGGCGATCCCCACCAAGTAACCAGCGCACGCATTTCATAACCGACAGTTCTCGATCCGTCACCGACCTGTGGGGTGTGTCGTACCCCAAGCGTTTTTCCGGTCTTCCCACGTAGGAACAGCTCTTGGAACAGCTCCTGTAGGTGAGTACTGTGATGGAGGGGGGGGGGGGGGCAGTAGGTTGGGCGGTTTTCGATTGTACCGTACAATCGATTGTTCCGATTGTATCGACCTAAAACAATCGATAATCGATAAACAATTTAACTTTAAATTCTACTCTTTTGGTTTATTATTCTGTGAATAATGCACCTATGTATTCGCTCAGCAAACAATTTTTATAGCACCCCCCTCAAAATTTTTTCTTTTCCGTTTCAAGGTGCCTAGATTCCAAAAACGCTGCAAAGTCCTTGTCACATGGGTTTATTATTCTAGTGGACACACCTACAGAAATGTTATCTGTTCATTCTTCATTTATTGTTTCTTTCATGCGTAATAATCGAAGTAGCTATTTCTGATGGTTTCCATTAATTTTGGCCCCTAAAACACAAATTAGGTACTTTTTTCTTTTTTTCAACTATCTTTGATCATTGGTAGTGCCATTTAATCGTCTTGATCCACGTGTTGACACTTTTTCCAGTGTTATTATACAAACTGATGGTGATTTCAGACGATTTCCAAGGTTTTTCTCTCATAAAAAAATCAATTATTTTGGGAGCTGAACATTTGGTAGAACTCAATTTTCCACTCTTTGCCAAAATCAACTTCATATTCGGTCTTCTCGTCCCCAAAACATGGAAAACGATATCTCAGAAGCTCATGTTACCAACATGTTACTAAAACGCAAAAAGTACCTATTTTTACACACATTTTCACTCATAACACCCCTGGGTATATTCCGGTCGGGCTGCAAAGTTTCGGGACACAACTAGGGCCCAAATGGAGTGCGAAAGAACGAATTTTGTAGACCGAAAATGAAGCCTGTACACGTGATACGGCGTACGGCGGACGGACATTGCATTTTTGGAATCTACGCACCTGAAACGGAAAAGAAAAAATTTTGAGGGGGTGTTATAAAAATTGTTTGCTGAGCGAATACATAGGTGTATTATTCACAGAATAATAAACCAAAATTGTCCAGAAAACCGACCTATGTATAACATGTTGTTAGGTTCTGCGCGAAGATCACTGTTTTCTGTGGTCAGTACCCTCGAGCTCCCTCCAGGAAAGCCCTAAATGGAGCACTGGAGCCGGCCCGGGAATTAAGTTTCATAAAAATGCGCGGGATTCAATAATTCAATCATTAAGTTTTTTATTTTGTTCATGAAGCATTTATGGTAAATAATGAACCGTTGTGTAATCATTGACCTCTATAGATGCACCTTCTGCATAGATAGTATAGTAAACCGTTGTTTAATAATTTACCCAATAATACTTCAGTAAACTGTTGTTTAATAATTTACCGTTGTGTAATAGTTTACCCAGTAATACTTCAACGTTTGCGGCGGAGAAAGAAATTTTGGTTTATTATTTTCAATCATGAACCTTTGAAATCTAGCATGAAAAAAAATGTAACCCCCCTCAAAATTTGATGGTTTACTTTTCAAGGTACGTAGAATCCGAAAATGCAATGAAAAAAATTCTGCCTGTCCGCCATACGCCCTAATTCGCACTTTTCTTAGGTACCATGATCCAAAATTAATGAAATTTGGTTTCTAGGTCCCGTTTAGGGTTTAGTTGGTCCTCGAAGCTCGAGGTTGCTTTCAGTCATCTCGAAGGGGTTGAAATTTTCAGAACGCCGTAGCTCGAAAACTTTCAATAGAAGGGTATGGTTTTTTTACGTTTTTAAATTGATCTTGAACTAAAGAATCTTGAATCTTGAAGAAATCTTGAGAACACTCGGATCATTGTACGACCAGCCGTTCATTTGCACCGAAAAGCTTCGTCAACATGATCGTGAATCAAACAGTATGAATCCCGGATATCATCACTAGGGAGCACCTGATTATAATCACGGATGGCTGTATGAAGTCGAGTTGGTTGTTCTGAGATATTGTTTCATTTGAAAAATGGTGGGTAGATCTTTTGGATTTTGTTGATAGGCACTTTTGCAACTTGAAAAAAAAGTTGAAGTATTATTTGATAAATTATTACACAACGGTAAATTATTACATAACGGTAGGCGATGCGAACAAACAAGTGCGAGCGATCCCAACAAAGAGCTAGAATCGATCTGCTTCAAATCTGACTGTATTAATTTCCTTCTGGACTTGTTCGGTTGTTCGTGTGAGCCGATCTTTGATTGCTGCTCAGAAAACAAACTATCATTTCTTACAACTACCTACGTTGTATTACAAGAAAAGAAAAAACTAGATAGATCTGCCTTTAGTGGAATAAAATCGTTTTACCATGTCCAAGTCATGATTTCTATACCAGGCATTACATTTCTATTACATCACTAGTTCCTTAAATAATGTTCCTAACCGATTCAGTACTGACTGAGGTAAATGAAACGAACCGTAGGTACCGAAGAGCTTACAAAATTGAATTACAACATACTTTGAAATATAGCATCTCCAAGTCGAATTGGAAATTTTTCATACCAAATTGGTCACTAAATAATTTCATATAATAGCTGCGTTGAAAGAAATTGTACTGGTATTAAGTAGATATTATTCACAGAAAATACAGAAAATTTACAGAAAGAATGTTAAATAATATTGAGTTAATTTTGCAAATGGCTGCCATTATTTGGAAAATGTCCAATTTGATTTGAAAAATGTCCAATCTGGTTTGGGAAAATGACTGATTTAGGTTTAGAAAATGGCCAGTTTGACTGTGAAATGCTATATAGTTCATTACTCAAAACTTGCGTGTAGCTGAAAGAATCATACCAACGGTGATTGTGAGGTCGCTTTACTAATGATCGGTGTAATATGCTTAAAATATCCAGGCCTAGCTTTTGATTCGACTCAGTTTTACATTTAGTTCACAATTGTTTCAAACCGAATATATTATAATGTCTCGCTCGGGGTAACGAAATTTGATTTTAGAAACCAACTTTCAGAAAGTTTTCGACAACCCATTGATTACTGAATCACCCAATATCACAAATCACAAGACCTTATTATCCTCAATAATAGATATTTCATACCTCTCATCGTACCATAACTTTCTAAAATACCTTCATTATTTAGGTATTTTTATTTATTTTCATTGTTGCAGTTCTCGAAACGATACTGTGGCCTTGACAGAGTAGCAAATCACAGTTTTACGACTTGTTACATTCAAAGAATCTACTTACCTGTCTAGTAAGTTCCATTTCGTAAATGTAAAAATTGAATTCATTCTTTGATTTGGTAACTGCCTATCATAAAAATGGTTATTGCATTTTATGATAGGCAGTTACCAAATAAGAGAGAACTTCCCAATTCTATTTTTTGTTTCTGTTCAAAATGCATCCTACTAATAAAATTAGGACATAATATCTGAATTAGTAACGTATATCTGCGTTGATGGCCTTGTACGTGCAAGGGTAATATTTGAATTTTTTGCTCAAAATGCTTCAGTTAATAAAATTAGGAAATACTGTCTATAATAACATAGGTATGTGTCTGATTGATGGTCTTGCATGTCTAAGGGCTTGTAATGGATCTTTTCGTTTGCCTTAATTCCCGGAGTTGTAAAGATATAACTACGAGTGGTACTGTTTCGTTAAGAGTGTGTTAACTTACGTATTGAATTTAATTTAATAATCTTTATTGCGCCTAGGACAAGTTCCCACTGAGTGGAGGTACTTGAAAGGGAGTTAATTGAAGAAAGATTGTCGAAGTATTATTTGGTAGGACTCCGATTTGAACCAAACATGACGAATCTTCGGACACTTATTTAAAGGAGAATTAGAATTATTTATTAATCATATTACACATAGGCCTCAAGGGCCCTCGTAGCGTGCAAAGCACTAAAATTACAAATGTAGTAGTTTGGTCTTGACTAGGTAATAACAGATTTTAATGAAGAAAAAAAAAACCACAGTCATGCAGCATGGCTATAAGAGCGAATTTTCGAAGTTTTCAGCATCTTCCTCCTCCGCCTAAAATTTTCTGCCAATGTTTTCCCAACTTGATACCATACAAAATTAAAACAGGAGTAGTTTTACGCAAAGTAAAATTTGGGGTGGAAGGAGGGGAAGGGGGAAATCAAAAATGTTTCGAATACCAGAAGAGTAGGTATTGGATACGTAACAAATTTTTTGTTCCATTTTTTGCCGAGTAACACCTCGGTTTGTAGATTTTCCAACGCTGAACACAATGGTGAAGTCAGAATTGCGATGTCCCATTCCGTTATCAGATTAGAGCAGACGAACCAGGAAGAACATCTCAAGAAATAACCACGTTCCTTCATCTTCAAAGTGCTCCAGTTTGAGAATGGAATGAGATATCGCAATTCTGATTTCACCATCGTGTTCAGCGTACAAAAACCTTTAAAATGAGGTGTCACTTGTCAGACTTTTTCATTTTGGGAATTTATGGGTAATTTCCCCCCCCTAAAACTCCCCAAAACTCCCCCTTAGAGTGACCCGATTCTGCCCATCTTCGAACTTAGCCTGTCGATTGCCAAGACAGATTTTTCGTGCAAATTTGAACTTTTTATCTCAATTCTTTCGAGAGTTATCGTCTGGAATGACACATACATATATAAATATATATATATATATATATATATATATATATATATATATATATATATATATATATATATATATATATATATATATATAATTTTTGGTGTCTTTCGGCAGTGAATTCAGGATGGTCTGAAACGGATTTTGGTATAAAAATCTTTCGGAAATTCGAGTTTTAAAAATTTTGGACCGAGAACAATAGCTTCCTTTTCTTCGAAAATTCGCTAATAAGTGAAATGTGAATAAAATAATTGTAAAAGAAAAATGAAAAGTGGTGTTACTGCATATAAAATTGAACTGTTGAGAGGGCGAAAATGTTGCCCGACTAGGATCTGAAAAGTGGGGAGAGTCGTTACGTGGTCTCATTGTGTGAGGAGGGGTTTTCCAAATATTTGCGCTAAGAGAGACGCTATGGCGAGGGATAATGCGGTCTACGAGATCTCCCAAAAACAAACATATCCCTCAAATATTCCAGACATGTTCCATGAATGAGTCGAATTATAAAAACGCTGCAAATTATTGCACAGCGGTTTATTATACCTGTATAGTATCTACCCTCCTCACAAAGGAAAACCGGAACCGGCCTGGGAAACAGTTTCATAAAAATGCGAGGGATTCAATAATTCAATCATTAATTATTTGTTGTTATTCATTAAGCGTAAGGTAAAATTATAAACCTTTGTGTAATAATTTACCTGTACAGGGTGTAACGGGAGTGAAGGCGGACCTCTCTCCTACGTGTTCTACAGCTAATTTCCGACAAAAAATGCCTCGTAGAAATTTTTGATTAGAGGCTTCAGTTTCAAGTTATATCGTTTTTAAGATGTTTTTCGTGTTTTCGACCTTACTTCACTAAAATGGCCATAATTCCCTTATTTTGCATGCAAATTCAAATCCGAGGACACCATTGAAAAGTGCGTTAAATTTCCTATCTTTTCAAGGCCTAACATAATTTTTTTAGGTGGATCTGGGGAGTCAAAATTGAGTCCAAAAAGTGATTATTGCCCAAATTCGAAAAACCTCGTGTTTTTCAAACGGTTGGTAACCCTATTAATTCTTGCAGCTGAATTGTGAAAGTTACCTAAAAAATGCGCCAAAACGTCAGCTTTCCAACAGTATACTCAAATTTGAATTTTCTGTTGAATTCAAGAGAGAAAATTAGGTTTAAATGGGGAAAAAAGTGTTTTTTCCGTCTAAATGTTGTTTATTCGTTCACAAAAACCTGTCCTCCTATGAACTGCGTCGACGGCATTACGACGACTGATGGGAATGCGTTTTTATTTTGTTCATTGCTCTTTTGACCCGAAGTTGCTTCATTATCCACACCTACTTTTTCCTGTCCTTTCGTTTCATCTCCCACTTCTCCCCGCATTCTGCATCATTGTGTGCTCCATATCGCATCGTTCGCAATTTAATCATGGCTCGGTTTACGATAACCGAGTACACTGACATGATTTTCTGCTATGGCATTGCGAACGGTAACGCCAGTGAAGCAGCGAGGGTCTACGCCCTGCGGTTCCCCAATCACAACCATGTGTTTGACTTCCTTGAGGACATGCCACTGCAAGAGAGATTGGGGCTGTGGTTTCAAATGGACGGGTGTCCAGCCCATAGGAGCCGCATCGTAACCGAATGGATGGACGCCAACTTTGAAAACCGGTTCGAAATACATTTTGTATCCTTCACCTTCCCATCCACCGAATCAAACGACTAACGAGTATCCAATGTTATTGTTTGAGAACTTCATTTGATGCTTGGGATCTAAGGAAGAAATCTCTCACAGCAGAATTTCGATACAATCGTCATCATCCACCATCACTGGAAGTAGCGATTCATAGACAAAGTCACAGCTAAGGGGACTTCCCTCAAATTATTTTATTTGTTGGATGAAGATTAAGTACCATCGAAAATGTGTTGCACAGAATTCGTCGTTAGATCCCAAACTTCAAGTCTCAAACATTAAAATCGGCTCATTTTTCGCGAATACTCTTAGTTGGGAAATTACTGTTGATTTCTTATGGAAGAAGGAAACAAGGCCATCCTGGCCTTGCCCGCCAACCCAAAATCCTAACGTATGTTTGTTTTCCATGGTAGGTGGATTGCGCAAAATGGACCTGTCAGGTGGCCCCCTCGCAGTCCTGACCTGACACCTTTGGATTTTTATTTCTGGGGGGCCCTGAAATCAAAGGTGTACGAGGTCAGGATTCAGTCGAGAGGCCACCTGATCGAAAGGATAACACAATGCGCAGAAGACATCGGACAGAACCGGGCAGAGCCGCGGAATGCCGTCGACGCAGTTCACCGGAGGACAAGTTTTTGCATTCGGCAAAACGGGGGACATTTTGAGCAATTGTTGCAATAAATTGTAAAAATTACTTCTTCAGCTCAATTGTTTCCATCGTCAACACCCCTGCCCTAAAGTGAAAATAACGAATAAATCTCTTTTTCATGAAAAACGCAACATTTAGACGGAAAAAACACTTTTTTCCCCATTTAAACCTAATTTTCTCTCTTAAATTCAACAGAAAATTCAAATTTGAGTATACCGTTGGAAAGCTGACGTTTTGGCGCATTTTTTAGGTTCACAATTCAGCTGCAAGAATTAATAGGGTTACCAACCGTTTGAAAAACATGAGGTTTTTCGAATTTGGGCAATAATCACTTTTTGGACTCAATTTTGACTCCCCAGATCCACCTAAAAAAATTATGTTAGGCCTTGAAAAGATAGGAAATTTAACGCACTTCAATGGTGTCCTCGGATTTGAATTTGCATGCAAAATAAGGGAATTATGGCCATTTTAGTGAAGGTCGAAAACACGAAAAAAATCTTAAAAACAATATAACTTGAAACTGAAGCCTCTAATCAAAAATTTCTAAGAGGCATTTTTTGTCGGAAATTAGCTGCAGAACACGTAGGAGAGAGGTCCGCCTTCACTCGCGTTACACCCTGGAAAACCGGAACCGGCCTGGGAAACAGTTTCATAAAAATGCGAGGGATTCAATAATTCAATCATTAATTATTTGTTGTTATTCATTAAGCGTAAGGTAAAATTATAAACCTTTGTGAAATAATTTACCTGTATAGAGTCCCCTTCTGCGTAGGTCAGTATTTTATGGTCAATACTTACCCTCCAGCTCCCCCAGGGAAAGCGCCAAATCGAATATTGGAGCCGGCTCGGGATAAAAATGCGAAAGATTAATTAATTCAATCATTAATTATTCATGAAGCATAAGGTAAATAATAAACCGCAATAATTTACCCTTATAGATGCCCCTTCTGCGTAGACCAGTTTTCTTCGATATTTTCAGTTCCAACCCTCGAGAACTGTTGCCAGCCCGGGAATTACATTTCATAAAAATGCGCGGGATTCAAAAATTCCATCATTAAGTATTTGTTGTTATTCATGAAGCATAACGTTTGTTGAAGTTGCAAAAGTCCCATCAACAAAATCCGAAAGAAATAATTATTATTTTTTCAAATGAAATAATAATTAACACAGAACTACCAACTCGACTTCATACAGCCATCCGTGATTATAATCAGGTGCTCCCTAGCAATGACATCTGGGCTGGATTTATACCGTTTGACTCACGATCATGTTGACGAAGCTTTTCGGTGCAAACGAACGAATTAATGGAAACAGACAAGCTTTCCGTAACTCTTGAAATGTGGAAACCCATTTGATTTGATTTAGTTTGTACTAGAGGGCTTAATTAAATGGGCATTCAGTTTCAACGGTTGAATTAGGGATTGGTCACTTATTTTAGATTTAGAAAAATGATGAATAATTGAACATTAATCATTAAGTAGTTGAATTAATAATTATTAATTGTTGCGGGCGTTGTGTGCTTTTCAGGAATGGATGGCAGTGAAGAGTACGACATGTCATGTCACTTCCTGTGTCCGTCTGTAGTTAAGGAGGAAGAAGAAGATTTGAACGACACAATGGGAGACTATTTAGATGATGATTGTAATATGGATGAAGCGGATCCGCCGAAAATCGATTTGGATATTTTGGATGACGGAGACGACGAAGGCGAGTACTTTAGCGACGACGGAGAACCTGAAATGACACTCGTCGACGGGAAATACTCGATTCTAAGCCGCGACAAGAAGTTCGTTTGGAGTTCGAAACCTGGGGAGCACGATATCAAGACCAAGTGCTTCGGTGAAACCCCAGGGTGTGCTGAAGCAGTAAGAGGATGCGTGACGCCTGCACAAGCTTGGAGTCAGTTGTTCACGGACGACATGTTGCAAGTGATTGTTGACTGCACTAATATGATAATCAACGTCACGAGACCTAACTACGCGCAGGAAAAATGCGCAAATCCAACAAACGTTGCGGAAATCAAAGCTCTTATTGGACTGATGTACATCATCGGTGCGATGAGAGCTGCGCACTTGAATACGTCTTGGTTGTGGGCAACGGATGGGACAGGAATAGAAATATTTTCGTGTTTGATGTCTCAACGAAGATTCATCTTCTTACTGAGGTGTTTACGGTTCTCGAACAGCTACTCCTCTAGCGATCCGCTCTCAGGGATCAGACCCGTTTTTTCGCAGTTCGTCAGCAACTGTGAACGGAGTTACGTTTTGAGCGAGAAGTGCTACCTGGACGTGACTCTCGTCCCGTTCCGCGGAGACTGCCCGTTTCTCAGGTACATGTCCGGGGAAACCGCCAAGTACGGCATCAAAGTCTATTGCCTGGTAGATTCGGAAAGTCAGTACATCGGCAACTTGGATGTCTGTGTGGAGAAACAGCAAAGAGTGGAAAATTCTAGCCAGGTGGTGAAGAATATGTGTAGTAGTATTGCGGGTAGCGGTCGCATCGTGTCGTTTAGCCACCGTATCGGCAGCGTCAGTTTGGCCGAGTGTTTGCTTGAAAACGACATTAAGAGTATTTGTGTGTTGAAGAGGACTTGTTCCGAAATACCAGCGTCAATTGTTGCTAAAACCAAGAGCGTCTCACGGTTTTTCAGGAAAGGTGTTTTAATGAGGCAGTCCGACGACAAAAGGATTTTGTATTCCACGCTGGGTTGGGCTGACGACAGGAAGAGCTTCGAAGACGATGTTCGCAGGGTTTACGACGATTCGAGAGCGGGTTTCGAGAACTCGGTGAAAACTTGTAACGGGTTCACTTCGTCGAGAAAGAGCAGCAGGTGGGAGCTCGCCATGTTCTACTTCATCCTCAACGTCGCCGGCTGCAACTCGCAGATCATCCTCGAAACGAACACCGGGAAGAGCGACGCGGGTATGGATTTCCTGAAAAACCTCGGCCGCTCCCTCGCCCAGGACCGTTTGCAGGCTCGTGCAAGGACTTTGACGCTTCCGAAACTTTTGCTCGGGAAAGTTAGACAGTTCGCGGGCCACCCTGACAACCCGCCGACCCGGGAGGAGATCTCCCTGGAGCCTCCTTTTAAAAAGTTGAAGAGATGTGAAATGTGCTCCCGCTCCGCCGATAGGAAAACCAAGGAATGGTGCGTCAAATGCAGGATCGCGATATGCCGCGAACACGGCTGCCGAATATGCGTCAACTGCGTCAAGAATTTGTGAAGACTTTTGTACAACTACTTAATTATTTTCCATTCTTCTGTTCAAAAGTAGGTACTACCTAGTACATTATAAGGACGATAAACGCGACTATCGAGATAATCGAATGTTGCGATTATATATCGATTACTCCTGGCATCCGTATCGCGCTTCCTTCGCTGTTAACTGCGCGTACCAGTTCCTTAAAATCCGTGGTAAAACACGGAACAAGACCCGACGAACGCAGTTAAAGAAACTGGGAAAGGAAGGCTACTAGGACTGCTACAACCAAACATCGAATGAAGTGAAATCGATATATAATCGCAACATTCGATTATCTCGATAGTCGCGTTTATCGTCCCTATAATGCACTAGTACCCAAAAGTATTGCTATAATGGAGAATACCTTTGGTTTGACTCGAGGCCTACATCGGTACTGTGCAATTGATATCGGAAGCTTATGTATTGCCAGCAGCAGGTACTTTGAAGCTGAAAAGCAGTGCTACCCGGAAACTTTTAGGTCACTGTTGATTGAATTTAGTTACACAGGGCGGTCCACCTCATAGGAACCACTCGGTTGTTCCCCAGATTAAGGAGTATTTCAAGAATCAAAAGATATCTGTCGAATGATGTCTTTTAAGGATTCCAAAAATCATGCTCGCGCATTTTTACCCACGTGCGTAGAGTGCGCAATCCACACCAACTTCCTGATTTCAATTGAGAACACCCATTTTTTATTTCAGATTCAGATTCTACGAAATCCCATGCAAATTTCACCCCTCATTCATTTCTTTAGCTAACATAAAACTCACATAAAATTAAGCCAAAGTGCCCTGAATGCCTGATTTTTGCTAACTGGCATATTTTCCTAACGGATGGACCGATGTTTGTTTTGTTTGAGAGGTGATTTAAATGGAGAAGGATCTAGAAAGGGTTTCTTTGATAAAAAAAAGCCCCAGAAGGGAGAAAATTCGTGTAATATTCCAAAACAAATTGTATCAATTTTTTATTTTTGTTTGTTTTCAGCTCATTTTGCAAAATATCTTTAAACAGTTGGGAAATCAGCCAAAGTTGGCGGTAAAATCTTTGATCTAAGTCAAAACAGCAGAATGGCTAGAGAAATATCATGCAATATTAGAGGACTGTAGTAGTAGGTACTAACAGTATCCGTACTACTCCGAAGTGCTGAATGAATAAATATTTCTGATCGAAACTCATGTGAACAAAATAATGTCAATCAACAGTCACGGAAAAATGTCATTACAAGTCAACGTCATTACAGATTTTGTATCAGTTTCCTCTGAGAGAGATGGAATTTTTGAAATCTCCTGGAGGTTCCTTTAGGAAATTTAGTAAGCTTTCACTACAATACCACCTCCCACTATGGCCATGTACCATCCGTTTAAGAGATATTTTGCAAAATAAGTTGAAAACCAACGAACAAACAAAAAAATTGTACCACATTTTTTGGAATATTACATTTTCTCCCTTCTGGGGCTTTTTTGTCAAAGAAACCCTTTCTAGATCCTTCTCCATTTAAATCACCTCTCAAATAAAACAAAAATTGTTGAAATCGGTCCATCCGTTAGGGAGATAAGCTAGCAACCAAAAATCAGGCGTTTAGGGCAATTTTGGCTTAATTTTACTGAGTCATGTTACCTAAAAAAATGAATGAGGGGTCAGATCTGCATGAAATCTCACGTAGAATCTGAATCTGAAATAAAAAATAGGGGTTCTCATTTGAAATAAGGAAGTTGGTGTGGATTGCGCACAACGCATGATTTTTGGAATCCTGATAAAAAATCATGAGACACGTATTTTTTGATTTTCGAAATACTTGGGTGAAAAACCGAGTGGTAGGCACCTACTTATTGTTAATCGCGTTTAGTTGAATGTGAAAATTCTAAATAACGTTTATCACAACTTTGTACATTGCAGTTTCTTACTAGTTATCAGTATATATTTTAACTGTTTATATTTTAACTCGACGAGTACTATTCCGTTTCATTTATTGTAAATATATCAAAAAATTCGTCATTGGATCTTTTCGCTAATTTAAGACTTGCGTCTTGTATTATAACTATTATTGTTACATTATTGGAATAAATTTTACTTTAGCTTTGGATTTTGGATAAATTCACCAAATTTCCCAGTAACTGAATATGCAATGAAAATGAACCGTACCAGTGAGCATGAAGATTCGTTAGGTTTTTTCATATAGGTTGAATGAGCTTCTTGTCTTTAGGTTAGGAAGAGAGAATTATTCTTAACTGGAATTACATAATGAAAACACGTAATGACCTATGGCTGCATAATAAGAGAAATATTTATTCAAATTCAGATATTCATTACGTGCGCGCCATCATATTTTTACTTTGAGTAGGGGAATGTTAACCTTCTGTAATGTATATTTTTGCTAATAGTTATAAGGTTTAGGTAGGTACCTTGTTTAAATGTTCAACATCGGCTATTTTTCGGTACTTGGAACACGATGAGTGGAACATCAATTTGCAGCTGATATTCATAAATAATAGAAGAAGATATTTGGCAAATGTTGAACGCGCTTCACTCTATTTAGCTAGTTTTGGTGTAGTATCTTCAGTAATTATTAAGCTTTGGAATAGAGTAAGAAAAACAAATTTCTAACCCTTACTTAAAGGTACTTTTTGCCGAACGTCAGTGAGGGCATTTCGAGTGACTTTATTATAATATTATGCATCAATGTCAGTACCGCGCTACAAGCCGTGATTTTGGGTATTTTGACATGAAATTTTGAGGGTATACTCCTTCGGCCTCCAGAATTTGCTGTATAGCTTTTTGCGCCACCATGGTGCCAGGGAATGGCGCCACGCTGGCACCAGTGGTGCCGTCTGTCAGAAAAATGAGTTTGGTATAGTTGTTCATGTTTTTCAGCACGCTGAATCGAATGGAATAAGTTTCAACGCTCCATCAACCATCCTTACAGCGATTGATAAATATTTAGCCACAAAACTAACGTAAAATAACTATTATGGAGCGTGCGTGGGACGTAGACAGAATTAGAGCCTATTTTCAAAATTGCGTGAGGCACCTGGTCAGCGGATCCAATAGTTTAAACCTGTTTGTTGATAGGTAAAAATTTGTTGTTCACGGCCAAACGAATCCTCCAGGTGAAAATTTTGGAATATGTCGAAGGTCCTACTTTGGTTCAGCGACCATCAGAATTTCAAAAATGACCGGAGAGGGGGTTCGTGGGGCCATAATGCGACGGCCACGGTGAAGAAGTAGGTAAGTCGAGTTTCCGAGCAAATCGGGGTAAGTGGTCAGTACGACTCAATGAGCCACTCCCCAACCCGTGAAGAAGTAGGGAAGTCTGCACCATAAGGGCGTTATCCACACGTGCATTTTTAGATATCTTTGAAAGTAGAGTTACTTTATAGGTATGTCAACAAGTCCAATATTTCTCTCACTTTCAAGGGACGTTGAAATTAAGGTAAGTCACTTAACCATTTATTCACACTAGTTTTCAGTGTCCAAAGTAGGCAAGTCGACTTGACCAAAAATATCCGGAACGTTTCTGTTCATTGAACACATAGGCAACTCCTCTTATCCAATTCTGCACAGCTAATTAACACATCTTTTCCAGGTAAGTCAACTTGTGCGTTGGTTTATTATTTTCAATAATGAACCATTGGAATCGAGCATGAAAAAAAAAATTCTTACCCCCCCTCAAAATTTGATGGTTTACGTTTCAAGGTATGTAGAATCCAAAACTGCAATAAAAATATTTCTGTCTGGCCACCGTACGCCGTAACGGCCACTTTTCTTAGTTACCATGAATCAAAATTGATGAAATTCGGGTTATAGGTTCCGTTCGGGGTCTAGTTGGTCCTCGAAGCTCGACGTTACTGTCAGTCATCTCTAAGGGGTTCAAAATAGGGGTTGAAATTTTCAGAACGCCTATACCTTTTTTTTACGTGAATTTTTTTACGGTTTCTAATAGTTCTCGAACTTGGGAGTTTTTTAAGACCACCCGGAGCACCGTACGTCCTGCCGTTCGTTCACATTAAGGCCCCGAAGTTTGCACCGACAGGCATTTTCGACACCAGGGTGAATGAAATTGTATACATCAGACCAAATCTCGTCTCCAGGGACGCGCCAACAATAGGAAATTGGCCGGAGATAAAATCATTGCTAGGAATCACCTGATTTTATAGGCGGAGTATGAGGTCGAGCTGGTTGTTCTGTGATACTATTTCATTTGAAAAATGATGGCTCTTTTGGAGTTTGTTGATAGGTAGTGAAATTTGAACAAACGTTGAAGTATTATTGATGGGTAAATTATTACTATACAATGGTAAACTAACTTACAACTTATTGTATTGGTGGGTAAATTATTACACAATGCCAAATTATTACACAGCGGTAAATTTATTACACAACGGCTCATCTACCCAGAAGGGGCTGGATTTTGTTGATAGGTACTTTTGCAACTTGAACAACCGTTGAAGTATTATTGATGGGTAAATTATTACACAATGGCAAATTAGTACACAACAGCAAATTATTACACAACGGTGAATTATTACACCACCGTAATGTGTTACACAGCGGTAAATTATTACACAACGGTTCATCTACCAAGAAGGGGCTCGATTTTGGGAAATCGTCTGAAATCACCATTAATTTGTATAATAACACTAGAAAAAGTGGATCAAGACGATTAAATGGCACTACCATTGATCAAAGATAATTTTAAAAAACAAAAAAAACGGAGCGTACCCAATTCGTGTTTTGGGGGCCAAAATTGGTAGAAACCATCACAAATAGCTATTTCAATTATTTCACATGAAAGAAACAATAAATGAACAGCCATCATTTCTGTAGAAGTGCCCAATAGAATAATAAACCCATGTGACAAGGACTTTGCAGCGTTTTTTAAATCTACTTTTGCAGTACCTACAAAATAGCGCCGAGCATCCTTTTTTTATATTATTATTAATGGATTCCCCCACCCCCCCCCCCCTCCTGATATAAAGTTTTTGGCAAAGAAGAGTGCATATTTTTTCAAGTTCTACCTTCTTGATACCTCCACACTTGTGGCCATAACTAGGTAAGTCGTCGGTGCTGAATTGGGTAAGTCTTCTAGGAGTCAAAATGTAGATCATTTCCAGAATTAATAGTAATTTTCTGAAAATTTGGGGAAAATAAAAATTTTTGGAATTATAATCTCATTTGTAGCACAATTACCTGATTTTACGGACAGCGTCCAACTTAAAAACTGCTCTCCTATAAATTTCAGATTTCTGACATACCTACTTCTTCACCGTGGCCGTCGAATGGCGCGTTGCTAGAAATGGGGGCGGTGGTTAAATGCATATTTTTTATATAACACTGTAGTCGCTAAACGTTAGGGAGCTTATATTTATAGAACTTCGAATCTGGTGGCATTTTTGTCGTGGCTGTGGGCCTGCGCAAAAATGACCCTACTAAAGCGGAGTCTTACGCTAATATGGAGTGATCTACGCAGAAAGAGTAGGGTATCTATACAAATAATACAGCGTTTTGTAATAATTTGCAGCATTTTATTAATAGGTAGGTATAAAAATAGAGTTCGGGTTTGTGTAATAATGTTTGAGTTTGTATAAATAGGTGGGTCTGATACACGTTTAAGGCCATTGCTAACGTTATCGACTGAGGCGGGATTCGTTCGAATTCGAAGGTGACGAAGAAGTAACCGGTTGAAAGGGACGAGGACCCGGGTCTCGAACCGTGACGGTCACGGGCTCGGAACTAATGTCACAACCCCCCCCCCCTCCCCCCTTCTTACTACCATTCCTCACGTTGCCTAGCCCATCCAATAGGAGTCTCACCAGAAAAACAACAGTTATTTCCTCCAAGGACCATTAGGAGCGGTACTGAGGTTACAGCTGGAAAGGGTTGAGTCGAGGACTACTACTACAACAGGTCTACCACGTCCTCAGACGGACCTCATTCGGGAAATACATAGGTACTTATGGAATCGACAGCAGTACTCAACTAATCCATGTGATTAGAAACAAACACATCGTTTGATCCAGACCTCAAAGCCTGGGCTCAGAATTTCGGCGACTCCCCGATTTGGTCTCGAATGGGGAATTTTCGTCAAAAATTTTTGTTGGAAAAAAATATATTCACAACTCTTGGAAAACTTGGAAAGTAGGTTTGAAGCTCGTTTTCACAAATAAACGGTATTTTTTAAATGAGGGTGATCAAAAGTAAAAATGTGGCAAAAAGGTCTACTGAAATCTGATTGGCTTTTGGCAGGTGGAGCGAAGTTTCATAGGCGAAGGTTCTCACTTCTCAATGCTGCCAACAACCCAACATTAGACATTACAAACCTTCCTGCCAACCTTCAAGAACCTTTGCCGTGACCGTCGTTCACCCAGTTAGATTTTGAGGACCTTTTAAAATGTATTTATAAATTTTCGGTTCCATCCATCCATCCATTGCGGTTCTGTACATCGTTTAAAGTGATGCTGTAGCGCTCTAAGCGGGATTTGAGTTGAACTGCTCGGCGATTTACCTGATAAGTCATTTCTAGCGGGAACTCGGAAATTCAAATTTCACACTCGTTTTCTGCCTATACTTTCAGACATAAACACCCCATTATGTGATCTATAAGTGTTCATTTCCGTTATTGAACAGAATTTGGCCATAAAAGGATAATCTGTAACCCACGAAAATTGCCCAGTGAATTAAAAGTTACGTAAGAGAGTGGATGGCGTAAGAATACGTATCTCAATAGGGACAACGTGGAACAAAACCCAACTCTTTGTCATTCGACAGCGTTGATACAGACACAAGTACTGTGTACAGACACAAGTACTCTACTTACCGAATTAGAAATTGCGACATGAGAAATCGTCAGTGCTGACATAATGCATGTGTGTGTTGTGATACCCCTCAGCTGGGATACCAGTCTCGTGTAAACTTATAGATCCAACCAATAAACAAGTAGAAAGACGAGCTGTGCGACGCCTCGGGAAAAATACCAGAAGGGTCCCCTCCATTGAACTCCCAACAACTCTCAACGGTCGTAACGGCCGTTGAAAGACGGGACGAGGTGGAGACACCTTTATATACCGCCCGGCTCACCCAGCTCTTCATTCGACCTACCGCACTCCTACCTACGACTTCTCTCTCTCTCTCTCTCACTCACCTTACACTCTCTCTATCTCTCCTACCCTTTCACCTCCCTTCACTTCTGCTGTGGTGGTAACCACGGGATGCTTCCTCCTCTAACACTTGCTGTGGTGATAACGGCATCTCATCCTTTACCGTCCGCTGTGGTGATAACCGTGGGACGCTCCTTCCTCTAGCACTTCCTCTATTGATAACCGTGGGGTGCTAGAACCCTTCTCCCATGGCATCTGCTGTGGTGATAACCGCGGGACGCCTCTTCCTCTAACGCCTGCTGTGGTGATAAGCCGTCCGGAAAGACTCCTAAGAGGCACATCCTTCTCTCTTCTCCTACCCAAACCTACCCTACCCTTAAGCCACGACACTGGTGATCCCTCAAATACCGCTCACCACAGCATGGAAATTGTAGATGTAAACATCACGTATTGTAATGTGGTAATCAAAGCACTAGAAACATGGATTTACAGTTAGAGGCTACCGCGTAGTACCCGCGCTTTTTCAACGTCCGATATCTTTATTTAGAACTTCCTTCCTTATTTTACACAATAACCACCTTCTCCCGCACTTTACGTTCTTTTCACAGTTACTTGAACTAAAATATTCCAAAAATCATCTTCTTTTTAGACCCACTGGAATATCCCATTGAGGTACATACACCAGGGGCCCGTTCCTACAGACTTTCTCTCTTCACTCTGCGCTCTTCAAATCCACACTCTGCACTTTCCGGACGAATTTCCGTTCCTAAAGAACGCTCTTGAATAAAGGAAATGCTAAAGGACGACTTAAGCATTTACTTTATCACTGACTGTGAATAGCCCAAGTGGGCGTTACTTCCTTATTTGTTCATTTAAGCCTTTACTTTTAATAAAGTGAGGACTATGAATACCGCCCTTAGTCTCACTTTGTGGTCGTCCTTTTCTGTCACATCTAGTGATGTCATTCCATGCTACTGATCATTATGGGTAGGTAATACCTTCACATTATACTATGGAAATAAACACTGCCTGAGATGTATGTGAAAACGAATATTTGAACCAAGATATAGAACTTGCAGCGGCCTTTCTGATTTCTAATCATTCCACACCTTTTGTCCGCACGATTTTGATTGTAGTTGACATCTTCCACTTTACACCAACTTTTTCGACCATTTAATTCGGGCTAACGAGGTGGAGGCATAACAACTATACTGTAAGTCAAAAGCCTGTTGAGGCAAAAATTGATGAATTTGAAAATTGGAATTTTAATCGCATAGGCGAAACGTTAGCCAACAAGCGAATCTGAATCCGTACCAATGAGTAACAAGCGGGAAGAAAGTAAAGAAGCGAAGTACACCAAAATAAAAAAAGGAATGTTATTTATTGACACGAAATTCATCTAAGTGAGACTTCTTACATGGCAAGAGGTGATTTGATAAGACCGGGTGTTAGTGACAGACACGTCTGTCACTTTCATTCAACACCAACAATCTCTGTTAGAGAAATATAATATATAGAAACTGAACGGCAAACTGCAACGTCGAGTCAGAAGCCAAACGGCAAAGAAATGGTATTACTGTTGATGGAAAAATGAGATTTGATCTCGCTTCTTTCGTTCGGGCATGGAAAAAAGGTGAGTATGGTTTATCCTCTAGTCCAGGCCACAGAACGGGATACTGGTGAAGGCGTTCCAGCGGTTCAGTTTATAAACCGAAAAATTCACGAACTCATCCCCACCACTTCAGTTCTCGCACTGAACTAGCACATGTTCTATTCACGCCGCTGGAACAAAGCTCTACTTTTCATAACTCGCAAAGTGAAGAGTACAAATGAAGACTTGGGAAGTGAAAAGTTGAAGAGTCTTTAGGAGTGGGCCCCTGGTCTAGAGACCCTTCAGTAACAAACACATTAGGTAAGTTTTTTTAAACAGTTATTTCACAAGAAAAACAGTATTTTACCTCATGTGTCTGGTACAAAATTTGGCAAATTTGCATGTATTGAAGGCCAGTCTATGAGAAATAGAAGGGAAAGAAGTATTGTTGCAGAAAAGGACTGAATCACAGGAGTACAACAGGTGCAGAGAGTGGATTCGATCGGTGCGCCAGATGTCGACCCCATCTTTCCTTCTGCGACAAGTTTCCTCGGAGAGGCTGATTTAAGAGGGTCCTACTGGCACCGCTGACCCTTTTCTAGTCTCCTCGCCCAAAATAAACTGTTCACCTTGTAGCGACTCGAAATGCCAAGCCTTTATTCAAGCCAGGAGACGATTGGATTCGATGGTACCCACCGGGGAAAATTATTGTTGTACTGTTACAATTATCCTAAATGCAACGAGGTCCTATTTTACGCATATTTAATCATCAGGGTCCAATTTGATCTAATGGTAGAGATGAAATCATTGTATTACAAAACGACCGAAATAATTGGGTGCTCACTTTCTATGCTTCCTCTTCTTTTTCGGCCCTGGTTTTCTCCTTTTATCAGAAACATGCCTCACTAGCGAACTTATAATCGAACACAAATCAAGTTAAAAACGCTGCAAAGTCCTTGTCACATGGGTTTATTATTCCGAACATACCTACCTAGAGGAATGTTGCTATCCTATATCATAAAATTTAGTAGGTACCTACTCGGTTTTGTACTTTGTAAAGGCTAGCTTGTGTAGGCTTAGAAGAAATTAGTGGCTAGGTATTTATGGGACTAGCTACCTTTAAACAATGTTGGAAAAGAGAGCAACAAATTTGTCGTTGTTTCCGAACAAACTAATGCAACCGAAGCAACGTGCAACTAATGACTAGGTAATTTACTTGGTAATTTTACTAGGTATAAATTACTAGGTAATTTCTCACAACCTACAATACCTTCATCCCTTAGTTTTTGAAAATCGGGCTAAAATGTGCACACCTAGAACCAACTCGTACGAGTGTAACAACAAGGTACAGGGTCATTTTGGTTTATTATTTTCAATAATGAACCATTGGAATCGAGCATGAAAAAAAAAATTCTTACCCCCCCTCAAAATTTGATGGTTTACGTTTCAAGGTATGTAGAATCCAAAACTGCAATAAAAATATTTCTGTCTGTCCGCCGTACGCCGTACGGGCCACTTTTCTTAGTTACCATGAAAAAAAATTGATGAAATTCGGGTTATAGGTTCCGATCGGCGTCTAGTTGGTCCTCGAAGCTCGACGTTACTGTGAGTCATCTCTAAGGGGTTCAAAATAGGGGTTGAAATTTTCAAAACGCCTATACCATTTTTTTACGTAAATATTTTTACGGTTTTAAATAGTTCGTGAACTTGCGAGTTTTTTAAGACCATCCGGAGCATCGTACGTCCAGCCGTTCGTTCACAGTAAGGCCCCGAAGTTTGCACCGACAGGCATTTTCGACTCCAGTGTGAATGAAATTGTATACAATTCAAACCAAATCTCGTAACCAGAGACGCGCCCACAATAGGAATTTGTGAATACGGCCAATCATTGGTAGGGATCACCTGATTATATTGGCGGAGTATGAAGTCGAGTTGGTTGTTCTGTGATATTTTTTCGTTTGAAAAATGATGGCTCTTTTGGAGTTTGTTGGTAGGTAGTGAAACTTGAACAAACGTTGAAGTATTTTTGATGGGTAAATTATTACTACGGTAAATCATTACTCAACGGTAAATTATTACACAACGGTTCATTATACCATCTACGTAGAAGGGGCTGGAGTTTGTTGGTAGGTACGTTTGCAACTTTTTTCACTCCACATCAACAATTTCTTTTCAGAACTTCATTATGTGTGTTTCTTTTGTTAGGTACTGTTTGTCATCGGCAGAATTATTTTAGCAACATTTAACTCGTGATTTAGGTAGGTACCTAGTAACGAGTACGGGGTTAGGTACTAACCTACTGAGGGTCTGCGATCTACATAATATGTATAGAATAGTACATATCATATTATATAGACGGGTTATCTATACATAGAGATGTGATCTGTAACAGAAGGGTATTCTATACAAAATAATAAACCGTTGTGCAGGGATTTGCAGCGTTTTCAATAATGTTCAAACTTCCAACATATTAGCTATACGTGGACACAACTGTACCCACATCCTGTGCCAATTTACTTATACATCCTATTCATTCAGGGTCGGGACAGGGAAGTAGAAAAATGGGAATGCCTGAGCTGGCCAAGAAGCACCCGATCTTGACCCTTGTACCCAGAATCCTGGAAACGAGAATCCGACGGCTACAGTCAATCTATATAACTAAAGTTACAGGTGATTTTCGTGGTGTCTGTATGTCTGTTTGTCTTTCAATCACGCCAAAACGGCTCAATGGATCGAACCCATCTCGCGTATTTAAATGTTTCTATGACCAGGGAAGGACATAAGGAGGTTTACTTCCCGATCAGATGGATAGGGGTGGGGGTTTATGATCCATCACGCAAAAACGGCTGAATGGATGAAAGCCATATATTACCTTTTTGTCTTTAACATTATAACAGTTTCTAAAGGGACATGTAAGAGATATAATCTGTAAAGCGAGAGGTAACAAAGTCAGATGGACCCACCCCGAGTTCTACCCGTCAGCGACGGGCAAAACAGCTAGTTTAGAAAAATTCTGAAAACGGATTCGTATTCTCTAGAGTCCAACGCAACTGCCTATTAAGCCACTTTTTGAAAATGTTCAAAATTTGAACCAATATGTTTTGGAACAGTAGGCAAACAATTTTTGCACACTTTTAAAACCAATTACCCAGAATTCTACGTGAATATTCATGAGAAATCCGTTTTTTGAATTTAAATATCTCCCTCCGTTCTCAAATGAGAAGTAGAATAAAATTGATTCATTTTGGTGCTGCTACGTGGTGGCGGATTTTGCAACTAAACTCGTTGCATTTAGCCTTAACAAGTATTCCTGTTACAATTATTGTAACAGCCAGATACGTATGCGTGGTGGTCTAAGATTCACTGCATGGGAACTCGTCGTTTAGCACACAATTGCGTGATAAATGAACCATCTCCCTTTGGTTCAAATCTGTTTGGAAAGTAGGTACCTACGGATCAATAGACGCGAGGTATTAAGATCCCCAGTTGATCCTTCAAGAAAAATATAGAGCAGGTACCTAGTTAAACAAACGGAAAGGGATATAACTTAAATCACTTGCGGCGGAGTAGTGGAAATCCATAGCAAAATTTCAAGTTGGGTGGCCTAAGTTCGACCAAACTAAATACAAAACTAGTCTACATGATGATAATACGAGTATTAGATGCAAAATTAGTAACATTAATCAAGTTTCACTTTTTTTAATGGATGCCTAGAGGTCGATTTCATTGACTGGAGTGTGGTTTTTAGGGGTATGCATAAAAAGGCACATTTGCTGAAACGGACCACGTTTTGAGATGGGAAAAGCTGAATAACATAAAATCTACAGGATCTAGCGAAAAAAAATGAATGAGTTCATGTTCACGTTGTTATATCGAATTCTGCTAAACCATGGCAAATTTAAAACCCCACCCACAGACACACGGTCAAGCAAAACACAAACGGTGGGTACAGCTTCCGTACAAGTACGAAACCACGAGGGACATTTTATGTCTTAGCGCCCCCTCCCGCACCCACACCAAGTACTTCGTACTTAATTGTTTTGGTCAAGATTTCCAACGAATGGTACCTAGTCCGAACAGCCTTCAGTCCCAATCACGCTCATACCGCAGCTTGTTGGCCACGCAGTCCGTAGTATGGTTAGCTAAATCGAGAGCTATCCAACGAGTGGTGAACGATTTTTGTACGATGATAACTGGCGAAGATAAAGTTCCGTAGCAACGAATCGGTTGTAAGCGAAAATCATCAGAAATATTTTCGTGACGTTGTTTCCGTTGCATGTCTCCGTTGCATGTCCCGCGTTTCATTTTCGAGTTTATGTAGCAAAGTAAAGACATAAAATGCCAAAAACTACAGGATAAAAATGTAATAGTCTATTCCCACGTAAACTAACAAACTGTAGACCTGTTTCGGTTGTTAAACCATCATCAATCTGTCGTTTTTTTAAACGGAAAGAGAGTTCAGAAATACAATTTAGTCCGGGGCTAGATTCGAACCTACGATCCTCTTTGCAACAATGATTGATAAAATTTTTTTTGTTTATGAAATTGAAGACTTCATGGGAGGGATCAGTTGTGTACTGAACAAAAAGCGTGCATCGGAATTACTGGAATACTGTTACTGGTTAAGTATCTTATAACATACACTGTGTGTATTGTAACATTCAAATGGATAATAAATAGCCTCTGGGCACTCCTTTCTCAACTTCCTTAATCAGCACTCTCGGCGAGGCATTCCTAGAAATCGTGTTCAGTGGATCGTTTCCACAAAACGCACTCAAGGTGAAGAACTCCAACTTATCTGGTCGGACGCTCTTGAAATTGTATTCCTGGATAACTCGGAACTCCTTGCGTTGTTTCTGGAGCTGGGAGGCGCATTTGACACGATTTACGAGCTCGTGGAGTCAGTTTCTGAGAAAGCGCATGACCGATCCGCCGTGGTCAAGATCGAGTTGTGTGTAGTAACCTACAGCATTTAGGTTCATAAATATAGGATTTCATTTTTTAAAAATGCAGTAGGTAGGTGGAGTAAGTGAATTTGGTTATATCTGGTCATTTCAATCCAAGACGAGGTTTTTTTTAACGAGGGAAACAGTGGGAAAATCTTGAAAAAGACTTATACTTTGGAGGGTCCGCACTCCGCAGCCGTGTGAGGTTTCATTCACTAACCCTGTATTAAATTGTATTAAATTCACTAAACCCTGCATTAAAACCCACTAACACTGATCCTCTTGACCTAATCCACCCCGGAATCACGACGAGGTAACTCATCTTGAGTTGGTGAGATCATTTCAAAACTTCAAAACTGATCAAAAAATCCCACTAAAATCCCTTCGTCAAATTCGACCCTTTTTATCAGTGAAAGGAAAAATTCTTTAGGTACCTACCTAATATTGTAAAATAAGTTTCAGCAAAATAAATTTATAGTGGTACCTACCTATTATGATGGCTAAGTCACACAAAGAGAGATACCAGTCTACCTACCCACTAAAATCATATCAGGACTCCAATAAACGCTGCAAATTATTACATAAGGGTGTATTTTCATTATCGGTGCCTGCTCGTGCTTACCCCATCATGAGGGAATAAATCGAGTACTGGAGCCGACTAGACAATTGTAGTTTCATAAATACCTATGCAGTGGATTCAAGAATTAAACTCACCTATAATAATAATTATTTGTTGATATGCATGTTATTCTGTTCAGGGTACAGAAGTTCCAAGGGTAGGTCAACCTATCAAAAAACGCTGCAAATCCCTGCACAACGGTTTATTATTTTGTATAGAATACCCTTCTGTTACAGATCACAGCTCTATGTATAGATAACCCGTCTATATAATATGATATGTACTATTCTATTATATGCATATTATGTAGATCGCAGACCCTCCGTAGGTTAGTACCTAACCCCGTACTCGTTACTAGGTACCTACCTAAATCACGAGTTAAATGTTGCTAAAATAATTCTGCCGATGACAAACAGTACCAAACAAAAAGAAACACACATAATGAAGTTCTGAAAAGAAATTGTTGATGAGGAGTGAAAACAGTTGCAAAAGTACCTACCAACAAACTCCAGCCCCTTCTACGTAGATGGTATAATGAACCGTTGTGCAATAATTTACCGTTGAGTAATGATTTACCGTAGTAATAATTTACCCATCAATAATACTTCAACGTTTGTTCAAGTTTCACTACCTACCAACAAACTCCAATAGAGCCATCATTTTTCAAATTAAATAATATCACAGAACAACCAACTCGACTTCATACTCCGCCAATATAATCAGGTGATCCCTACCAATGATTGGCCGTATTCACAAATTCCTATTGTGGGCGCGTCTCTGGTTACGAGATTTGGTTTGGATTGTATACAATTTCATTCACACTGGAGTCGAAAATGCCTGTCGGTGCAAACTTCGGGGCCTTACTGTGAACGAACGGCTGGACGTACGATGCTCCGGATGGTCTTAAAAAACTCGCAAGTTCAAGAACTATTTAAAACCGTAAAAATATTTACGTAAAAAAATGGTATAGGCGTTTTGAAAATTTCAACCCCTATTTTGAACCCCTTAGAGATGACTCACAGTAACGTCGAGCTTCGAGGACCAACTAGACGCCGAACGGAACCTATAACCCGAATTTCATCAATTTTTTTTCATGGTAACTAAGAAAAGTGGCCCGTACGGCGTACGGCGTACGGCGTACGGCGGACAGACAGAAATATTTTTATTGCAGTTTTGGATTCTACATACCTTGAAACGTAAACCATCAAATTTTGAGGGGGGGTAAGAATTTTTTTTTTCATGCTCGATTCCAATGGTTCATTATTGAAAATAATAAACCAAAAATCCAAAATAACCATCTTTATATCATCTCGGAACAACCAACTCGATTTCATACATCCATCCGTGATTATAATCAGCTGCTCCCTTGCAAAGATGTCTGGGCTGGATTTATACCGTATTCACGATCATGTTGACGAAGCTTTTTTTGTGCAACCTACAGGGACTCACTGTGAACAAACAGCTACGGCTAGTCTCAAAAAATCCACAAGAAAAAAAAGAAAACCGGCGCACGGACAGAAATTTTGGTTTATTATTTTCAGTAATGGAAATTTCGAATCCAGCATTTAAAAAATTCATCCCCCCCCCCCATCCAAAATTCGATGGTTTCCGTTTCAAGTTAAGTAGAATCCGAAAATGGAATTTAAAAAATTTCTGCCCATCTGCCGTACTTCGTACTTTCCTTAGTTATCATGAACCAAAAATTAATGAAATTTGGTTTGTAGGTCCCATTTGGGGTCAGTTGGTCCGAGAACCTCGGCGTTGCTGTCAGTCATCTCCAAGGGATGGAAAATAGAAAATTTGCCGTTGAAATTTCCCGAATGCCGTAGCTCGAAAACTTTCAATAGAAGGTGTAGTGATTGAGGAGGAGAACAGACGAGTCGATCGCTTGATTGAGAATGGTTAGTATTATTGGTGGCACTCGGCTCTTTTATAGCCCCCTGACATGATCAGAGGGGGGTCGGGGGGTCCCCACTCTGAGAGAATACATGTCTACACATAGTGTAGGTTGTGGAGGAGCAGACGATCACAACACTGCTCCCCCCAGAATTTAAGTAACGTATTTAGTTAAATTTTGTTCTTCGTGCCGTTGCGGTGGCGGTTGTCGGGCGTAGGAGGTGCGTGTGCTGGTTGCGGTGGTTGCGGTGGTCCGTTGAGGCTGTCCGGGTCGGTGTCGTTGGGGGCGGTACGTTTGCGGCGTATGAAGAGCCGGGGTGTTGGTTGAGTGCGTGGGTGCGGCCGCGGCGGCTGTTGTTGCGGGCGCCAGGTGCATGGGGTGCGGCATTTTTGTGCTCGGGGGTCCCATGTGCGGCGGTAGAAACACGAGCCGTTCGTCGCGCGGCGTGTGGTCGGTCGTGGCTGCGTCGGCGGTCGCTGTTGTCGTCTATTCGAATCACACGAACCTCTTCGGTGACGGTAGCCACTCGAGAGAGAGAGAGAGATTGAGAGAGAGAGAGAGAGAGAGAGAGAGAGAGAGAGAGAGAGAGAGAGAGAGAGAGAGAGAGAGAGAGAGAGAGAGAGAGAGAGAGAGAGAGAGAGAGAGAGAGAAAGAAATTTATTGACAGAAGACAACTCAAAATGAAAGAAATAACAATTCAATAATTATGTCAATTACACCACAGCGCTAGACCTACGGCCTGTGTTGCTGTGGGGAGTTGATAAAACAAAATAAAACAAACTTACGAGTATATTACATGAAAAATTAAATTATAATTTCGTACTACTTATTTATACGTTCTCTCATATTACATTTAGCAGTATTTACTTCTGTATATACTGACTTATTAAAAAGTTTTCTACATTAATAGGTCCTTTATCTATTAGAAACGTAAAAATTTTCTGCTTATAAGTATTTCTTGAATACTTAGTGGGGTTCTTTAAATCATGGTCTAGATATCTATATAAAATGGACAAAGTGTAATAAGGGCTGCGAGTAGTCAGTTGTATCCGTGGGCGGGGGTTGTGGACGTTCCCCTCTAATGTATATCGTGTACAGTATTCATGAGATGAGGTAGGTTTATCATGCTGGGATGTCTATGGTAAAATAGTAATATGTTTTTACAAAACAGTTGCCTTATTGTAAAGGTTTTCGTGTGGGTATACAGGCTGTGTGATGGGAACCTGCGGGGAAGGTGGAAGCGCACTTTTAATACAGATTTCTGTACATTTACTAGCTTCATAATAGATGCATTTAACGCCGAACCCCATACATGTATCCCATATTGCAGAACTGATTGAAACATCGTATCATAAATTAATTTTAATTTGTCAACAGGTAACAATGATCGGGATCTATAAAAAATATAATTGAACTTTTTTAGCTTATTCGCCAGTGACTCGATGTGAATATCCCACCTTAGATTATTATCGATTATAATACCCAAATATTTCTGATTAGTTACCATATCTATGTGTTGACATGAACAGTTTGTGTTGTCCTTACACGCGTGAATAATTATTTTCTTCGTAACTGAATTATTTTTACCAATTTCCATGTATTTAGTTTTTTCGCTATTTAGTGTCAATAGATTGCTATCAAACCAAGCTTGGAAAACATTTATCGTCTCATTAGAACATTGGTAAATTTCATCCCATGACGAGCCCTCGAAGAGTAGACAAGTGTCATCCGCGAATAGGTACACTTTGCAGTTACGTGCTAGGCTAGCAACCTGGTTTATATACACCAGAAATAGCGTACTACTCAGGGTACTCCCCTGAATTATTCCGTATTCGTTTGATAGCACGTCACTCCTTACCCCTCCTATTTCAACAACTTGACGTCTACTAGAAAGATAGCTTTCAAACCATATTTTACTGGAATGGTCAATACCTATTTCCTCTAGTTTATCGATCATCAGAGATCGATCGATCGAATCAAAACACTTTGCCATATCAAGGAAAATAAGGAGGCCTTTTTTATTAGCGTCTCTTAGTTTGTACAGATCACATGTCAATTCGTACAGTGCTTCATTCACTCCTCTACCCTTTCGAAAACCATACTGTCGTTCGGTTATTAGATTATAAGTTTCTAAATAGTTATAAAAACATTTATTAACCCATTTCTCTAGCACCTTTGACAGCACACTCAGTAAAGAGATAGGTCTATAGTTTCCCAAATCAATAAAATTTCCTCCTTTATGGATGGGGGTTATTTTTGCAGTCTTAAAAGCATCTGGAAAGATGGATTGTCTAATACTCAGGTTATATATATGTTGAAGTGGTTTAGCCAAGAATTTTATTGTTGATTTCAGTATTTTTGGGGAAATTCCGTCAATACCTGGTGCAGAGGACCCTCTCATTTTGTTTACTATATCAATTATTTCTTTTTCTGTAATTTCTACAATTTTGAACCTTGAGATTGGAGAGACTGTATTATTGTTTCTGTACGCTCTATAAGTTGGTTTTGTTGTAATTTTTGTTGCCATTGATTCACCAATTCGGGCAAAGTAGTTGTTTAGGTCATTACAGGCAATCTGTTTGGCTTCTTCTAAAGTAATGTGGTCATTTTCTATTAGTTGCGAGACTAGTGGTAATGTTCTCTGTTTCTCCTGACAACCATTCATAATTTCACCTAGGACTTGCCATTGCTGCTTAATATTGTTTTCTGTTTTATCTAGACGGGCGGAGTAGTAACTTCTTTTTGCTATCCTCCTCAGCTCATTAACCTTATTCCTGTATCTGGTATGGTATTTTTTTAATTGAACATTGAAAGGTTGGTTATCTACTTTTTTCTTTATTCTATCTCGTTTTTTAATCGATGAGGAGGGGGGGCGAAGGGTATGAGGCGATCGGCGAGAGCAGCGAGTTTCGTAAGATCGGGTTCGTCGTGCGCCGCGAGGTGAAGGCGAAGGCTGTCTAGAAGGGCTCGCAGAAAAAGCTGCCGGTTGAGCGGGGTCGAGGCGTCGGCCGGGTGTGCTCTACGGGCGAGAACTGACGGTAGCTCGTCGTCGGAAGTTGGTTCGGAGAGGCGGTGAGCCGTCGGACGGTGCGTATGCGGCCAGAGGGCGAGTTTTCGATATCCGGTAGCTGTTGTCGTTCGATGATGCCAGCCGCTAGTAATTCGCCGAAATGGGCCGACGCTTTCGCGTTAAGGTCCGGTGTTATTCGGCGAAGTTTCGCGTGGCATGGAGGTCCCTTCGTGACGATGTGATGTTCTACGCGTTGCGGTGTGTCGGCCGGGAGGGCTCTACGGAGTCGGCGGGCGAGGACTGACGGATTCTCGTGCTCGGAAGTCGGTTGGGGTCGGCGTAGAGGTCCCCTTGTCGGGGCTCGAGGGCGAGGAAGGCGCGGGCGAATTTAGCATGCGGCGTCGTGAGGCCTTCGTGAGTCAATGTGATCTCGAGTTGGGCGAATCAGACGTGCGGGAATGCGGGGTCGTAGGCCGGAGCTGGAGCGTTGATGTCGGTGGAGTTGTTTCTGCGGGTGTCGGTGGTTTCGGGGCCGTTTTAGCGAATTTTCAAAGAAAATGAAGCTATTGCAATGGCTTCAAAATTTAAATAATATAAATTTTTGGAAATTTTCTTCATAGAAATCCGTTTCAGACCATTCTAAAACGATTCCTGAAATTTAACACTTTTTTATATGTATATATATATTTATATATATATGTGTCACTCCAGACGATAACTCTCGATAGAATTGAGATAAACAGCTCAAATTTGCACAAAAAATCTATCTTGGCAATCGAAAGGCTAAGTTCGAAGATGGGCGAAATTGGCCTACTCTAAGGAGGGTTTTGGCGCATTTAAAGTGCGCAAAAATTACCCAAAAATCCCCAAAATGTTATTTTCCAACAAGTGACCCCTCATTTTAAAGGTTTTTGCACGCTGAACACGATGGTGGAATCGGATTTTAGATATCTTGATCCGTTCTCAAATTAGAGCATTTAAAGTGCGCAAAAATTACCCAAAAATCCCCAAAATGTTATTTTCTAACAAGTGACCCCTCATTTTAAAGGTTTTTGCACGCTGAACACGATGGTGAAATCGGATTTTAGATATCTAAATCCGTTCTTAAATTAGAGCATTTAAAGTGCGCAAAAATTACCCAAAACTAGGATAATCTTTAAACTCTTACCCCCCCCCCCACCCCCTTAGAGTGGTCAGATTGAAAAATGTGAGAAGTATTAATTGAAGACGAGAGTTCGAAGCAAAAAAGGGGGAGGCAAACGATTAGTACAACTCCTTGAATTTCCCATTTGACATATAATTGTTATGATACCTTCATAGATAGACAAGTACCGGCCCACGTATTACTAGAAGGAAGACGAAAGAAAAAATCTATTTCAAATTATTCAATTTAGGTACTAACAGTAGGAGGAAGAAGGTTAGGTAGGTATCTTATCAATTTATTATCAGTATCATACGAATATTTGATATTCAAAGGTAGGTAGGTACTTAACATGATAAAAATAATATCAATGAAGAAGGAAGGATCTACCTACCTAGTAGAGCAAATCTTGAACTGGTTTTAGATACCAGGCCTGAAATCGTAGTCAAGAGGAAAGGCCATTCAGAAGGAACAAGGAATCTACTCATAACAAACGGTAGAATCAGGATGGACAAAACGTACAAATTAAAATAAATACGAAGAGAATATACATAGAAAACCAAATTTTAGACCGAAGTTTTCCTTTATTCAAAACCATAGCCATTAATTCGAATATTTCTTTGAAAATTCGCTCATTAAGTCATGCTGCATGACTGGTTTTTTTTTTTCGTTCTCTTTGTAGGCGCCAGTCCCGGAGAGGTGTCGTCTGGAAGTGAGACTCTCGCAGGCGTCCGTGAGCGTTATATCGAAAACGCGTGGTAGGGCGGTGAAGCGGGGAGTCGCTGCGGTCTCCGTTGACGCTGGCGTCGGGTTGGGGCGGCGCTGTGGGGCGTCGGAGTGGGGCGCGTGTGCCGGGCGTAGTGCTGCGTAGGTGGGGCTCGTCGCAGACGGTCGGCGGGCGCTGAGCGGCGCTGTTCGTCGTCGGAAGACGCTGTCGTCGCACCGCGGTCGCAGACGGCGGGCGGAGGCTGTGCGCTGCGTGTCACCACTCGGGGTCACCAGTGTAGTGATTGAGGAGGAGAACAGACGAGTCGATCGCTTGATTGAGAATGGTTAGTATTATTGGTGGCACTCGGCTCTTTTATAGCCCCCTGAAATGATCAGAGGGGGGTCGGGGGGTCCCCACTCTGAGAGAATACATATCTACACATAGTGTAGGAGCAGCCGATAACAACAGAAGGGTATGGTTTTTTTAACGTTTTTAAATTAATTGATCTCGAACTAATACATTTTTTGAGACCATCCGGAGTCAACACGATCGTGAATGAAACGGTATAAATCCGGCCCAGATATGATTGCTAGGGATCACCTGATTATAATCACATGGCTGTGTGAAGTCGAGCTGGTTGTTCCGAGAACCGTGGTTCATCTGAAGAAGATTATTATAATTATTTTAATTTTGATAAAAGGTCTTTTGGTTTATTATTTTCAATAATGAACCATTGGAATCGAGCATGAAAAAAAAAATTCTTACCCCCCCTCAAAATTTGATGGTTTACGTTTCAAGGTATGTAGAATCCAAAACTGCAATAAAAATATTTCTGTCTGTCCGCCGTACGCCGTACGCCGTACGCCGTACACCGTACGCCGTACGCCGTACGCCGTACGCCGTACGGGCCACTTTTCTTAGTTACCATGAAAAAAAATTGATGAAATTCGGGTTATAGGTTCCGTTCGGCGTCTAGTTGGTCCTCGAAGCTCGACGTTACTGTGAGTCATCTCTAAGGGGTTCAAAATAGGGGTTGAAATTTTCAAAACGCCTATACCATTTTTTTACGTAAATATTTTTACGGTTTTAAATAGTTCTTGAACTTGCGAGTTTTTTAAGACCATCCGGAGCATCGTACGTCCAGCCGTTCGTTCACAGTAAGGCCCCGAAGTTTGCACCGACAGGCATTTTCGACTCCAGTGTGAATGAAATTGTATACAATTCAAACCAAATCTCGTAACCAGAGACGCGCCCACAATAGGAATTTGTGAATACGGCCAATCATTGGTAGGGATCACCTGATTATATTGGCCGAGTATGAAGTCGAGTTGGTTGTTCTGTGATATTATTTCGCTTGAAAAATGATGGCTCTTTTGGAGTTTGTTGGTAGGTAGTGAAACTTGAACAAACGTTGAAGTATTATTGATGGGTAAATTATTACTACGGTAAATCATTACTCAACGGTAAATTATTACACAACGGTTCATTATACCATATACATACGTAGAAGGGGCTGGAGTTTGTTGGTAGGTACTTTTGCAACTTTTTTCACTCCTCATCAACAATTTCTTTTCAGAACTTCATTATGTGTGTTTCTTTTTGTTAGGTACTGTTTGTCATCGGCAGAATTATTTTAGCAACATTTAACTCGTGATTTAGGTAGGTACCTAGTAACGAGTACGGGGATAGGTACTAACCTACGGAGGGTCTGCGATCTACATAATTATGCATAGAATAGTACATATTATATTATATAGACGGGTTATCTATACATAGAGCTGTGATCTGTAACAGAAGGGTATTCTATACAAAATAATAAACCGTTGTGCAGGGATTTGCAGCGTTTTTTATTTTGAACAAACGTTATGCTTCATGAATAACAACAATTATTAATTAATGATAGAATTCTTGGTTCCACCGCATATTTATGAAATGCGATTGCCTGGCCGGCTCCAGTACTCGATTTAGGGCTTTCCTAGGGGGAGCTCAAAGGTAGGTATAGACCACAGAAAACAGTGACCTACCCAGAAGGGGCAAATATAGGTAAATAATAAACCGCTGTGATATAATTTGCAGCGTTTATACATTTTAGTTGAAATTTGGCGCCGAATTCAAAAATTTTGTTGTATCGGCTTTGAATAAATTGTGCCTGCTCTCTACTTTTTATGCCAATACAGCTTTTTTGGAGTCGGTTTTTTGGGGTTTTTAATTTTTTTTTTCAATTTCTCATCCTTGGTCGGTTGACGAAATAATTCCGCAAAAATCCCGTTCATCCCGAAAATTCCCCATTTTGGGATAAATCCCTCACATTGGCAACTCATACAGACGCGGTTGGAAGGTCCAGTAGAACCGGCCTCTGATCGTGGAGCCTCACAAGACAACTGGCAGAGGAGGCTCCTTGAAAGGAAGTTCCTTTGGTGATAATGGAGGGCTCATTCCCACCACTTGCGGTACGGCCCGGAATCCTGTAGCATTCCTCTCAGCTATCGACACTCAGATAGTTGAATTAGGCAACTCAAAAGGCACGGAGCTATGCTAGGGAAACCCTTTATTAACTGAATCGAGGAGCACTATTAGCACGATATCAGTCAGTTTCTGAATGAGGAATACCCACGCGGTCAGTTCATTTTATAATTGTATATAATATTTATTGATTAGGTACCTCGGTACCTAGCTAAAGCACTTAGCAAGAATTAATTTTATTTGAATCTAGTATTTGCATGTGCCTCTTATCCCCCTAGATAAGAACAAAAATTCCAGTCATGCAGCATGGCTTAAGGAGCGAATTTCCAAAGAAATAGGGAAATTAATTATTCAAACAATGGTCATTCGTTACTAGAGTGTGCTATGTAGTCTGAACATGTGCCAGAGCACTCATTACAGGAGGGCGCACAGTCCAGACCAGATAGAAATGAGCAAACTTTTTAAAGGGAGGGCCAGATAAAATAAAGCATTATTTAAGCGGGGCGAAAAAAATATTGAACAAAACACATTTTTATAAGTGATAAACTTTTTTTTTTTAAATAATGAACCTTCGGAATCGAGCATGAAAAACAAATTTTAAGCCCCCCTCAAAATTTGAAGGTTTACGTTTCAAGGTATGTAGAACCCGAAAATGCAATTAATAAACGCTGCAGATTATTGCACAACGGTTTATTATTTACCTGTATAGATGCCCTTTCTGCGTAGATCACTGTTTTCTGTGGTCAATACCTACCATCGTGCTCCCCCCATGGAAGCCCTAAATCGAGTACTGGAGCCGGCCCGGGAATTGACGTTTCATACAAACGCGTGGGATTCAATAATTCACTCATTAATTATTATTTGTAGTTATTCACGAAGTATAAGGTAAATAATAAACCGTTTTGTAATAATTAACCTGTATAGATGCCCCTTCTTCGTAGATATTATAATAAAACATTGTGTAATAATTTACCCAATAATGCTTCAACGTTTCAAGTTGCAAAAGTACCTATGAATAAATGATGTTATAGGTATGTAAAAAAAAAAAAAAACCTATCAACAAAATCCAAAAGATCTATCATTTTTCTAATAGAATAATATCACAGAACAACCAACTCGACTTCATACAGCCATCCTTGATTATAATCAGGTGCTCCCTAGTGATGATATCCGGGCCGGATTTAAACCGTTTGATTCACGATCGTGTTGACGAAGCGTTTTGGTGCTCACGAACGGCTGGTCGTACAACGCTCCGGGTGGTCTAAAAAAAATGCTTTAGTTCAAGACCAATTTAAAAACGTTAAAAAAACCATACCCTTCTATTGAAAGTTCTTGAGCTACGGTGTTCTGAAATTTTCAAAACAATTTTCACCCCTTAGAGATGACTGACAGTAACGCCGAGCTTCAAGGACCAACTAGACCCCAAATGGGACCTACAAACCAAATTTCATTAATTTTGGTTCATGGTAACCAAGAAAAGTGTGAAGTAATGAAGCTAAATTGTGGTCAGTCAATCGGTTTCTAACATTGTTTTTGCAAAGCTTCATAGTAGAAAATACCTGTTCACAGATGTAGGAAGATGCAAACATCGCGATTATCTTCTGACCTGGAGATTTCAGGTTTGGGAAACTTGATTTGCTTCATGAATAACAGCAAATAATCAATCAAATAATCAATCGGTGGATTCAATATTCGGCTCCTATAAGTACTCGATTTAGGGCTTTCCTGGAGGGAGCTCGAGGGTAGTTATTGGCCACAGATAACAGTGATCTACGCTGAAGGGGCATCTATACAGGTAAATAATAAACCGTTGTGTAATAATTTGCAGCGTTTTTTCTTTTTCTTGAGAATTTTTAAATAAAATTAAAATAGCTTTTTTCGTATAAAAAGTCCTCCAAAACCAAAACTTCTGGCATCAAAATTTGATTCAGACGTTTCATTCTATTGTTCTTTAAATTATTAGTATAAAATTTCCTGAAATCGCCCCAAGCTCCCCCAGGCTTCTAGATACGAGTACTTACATGATAGGATCCTATAAAAAACGTCGGACAACAGAGTCATCACAGGCGCTATGTAGGGTAAACACGCAGCACAACAATGTGATGCTGGATAGCCTATCTAAACGCCTGGGTGAGAAGTCAGCCCGCTGCTGCCATCTAGAAGCTGCAGGTCCAACTACAAGCTCAGTCACAGAGTGTTGCGTTGCGTTATCAGAGAATATTGCTCTTTCTGACAGAACATTGAGGCATTAAATAGTTAATGAGTTTGTAGGCACTTGCAATCACGCTCACGAATCTGTTACAACTTAATTCTTTTCCTATCGTGGGATCTACGTTAGAAGTAGGTGAGAGTGGGGCACATTTGACACTTTTTCGCCATTTCCAACATTCGGACTCAAGCGTGACATTTATTCTTATTTTTTTTTTTAAATAAACCATTTTTGCAATCAAAATATAATTTGATATAATTAAATTTCAGTTCGCAAAGCATTTTTCTTTTTAATTTTGGAAAAGCTTGCAAATTGCCAATTGTGCCCCACCATAGTGACCCCACAGTATTGACACTAGCATGGGTCACTTTTGGCACATACATAGAATCTGAAACATGTTTATGTATGCACCTAACACTAAATTAGCCCAAAACCCATGCAACGCTTGGCTGGTTTATGTTTGGCTGATGATCCAACACCTAGAAAGTGCCTACCGACAGGCCTAGGCGTTCTGACAGGGGCCCAGGTTTTGTACAGAACAGAAAACCCTTCTTATCAAGACAGAACTTGCGTAGCTATTAGGTAATGATGAACAGTACGTTGTACCTAACACAAAGCTATTGAACTGCCTGATACACATACTTCACCATCACCCAGTAGCTATCCACGTTCTGTCTCAAGTGATCCCAAAGCTTTTGGAACAAAGAAGAAGAATTCAGCGATAGTTCTTAAACACCAGGATATTTATTTTACACAGTATCAAAACTTCATTTGGTAACTTTTTTAAAATCATCAGTAGGTAGGGTTTTTATCACAAGTATCAATAATTTGTTATCACATAACAACTCAGTCTTATTAATTTAGCAGCTTGAAAACGCTGCAAAGTCCTTGTCACATGGGTTCGTTATTCTGTTCGATTTACCTACAGAAATGTTGGCTGTTCATTTATTGTTTCTTTCATGTGCAATAATTATTGAAATCGCTATTTTTTTTTAAATTTCCACGAATTTTGGCCCCCAAAAACACGAATTAGGCTCCTATTTCTGAAAAATTATCTTTGATCATTGATAGTGCCATTTAATTCTCTTGATTCACCTGTTGTTACTTCTTCTAGTGTTACTATACAAATTTATGGTGTTTTCAGACCAATTCCCAGGTTTTTGACTCATAAAAAATGAGTTTTTGGAGCTGAAACTTCGTTACAACCTCAATTTCCCACTCTGTCGTCAAAATCGACTTCATATTCGGTCTCCTCGTCCTAAAAAACATGGAAAACGATACCTCACAAGCTCATTTCACTGATACATCCAAAAAAACTCGAAAAACACCATTTTTACGCCCATTTTTTGACCCACAACACCCCTCGGTGTATGCCGATCGGGTTGGCGAGCTTCGGAGCACAAATAGGACCCAAATGTGTTCCAAAATTGGGACCCAAACTGTGTGCTGAAGAATTACGATTTTAGACCAAAATTTAACGTAAGTTTAAGGCTGAAACTTTGTTAGAACCTCAATTTTCCACTCTTCGGTCAAAATTGACTTCATATTCGGTCTCCTCGACCTAAAAAACGCTGCAAAGTCTTCGTCACTTGGGTTTATTATTCTATTGGACGTACCTACAGAAATTTTTGGCTATTCATTTATTGTTTCATTCATGCGCAATAATTGGAATAGCTATTTATTATGGTTTCTACGAATTTCGGCCCCCCAAAAACACGAATTAGGCTCCTATATTTATTATAAATTATCTGTGGTCATTCCTAGTGCCATTTAATTGTCTTGATTCACCTGTTGATACTACTCCTAGTGTTATTATACACATTTAAGGTAATTTCAGACCATTTCACAGGTTTTGATTTAAAAAAATGAATTCTGGGAGCTGAACCTTCGTTCCAACCTCAATTCTCACTCTTTGGTCAAAATCAACTTCATATTGGTCTTCTCGCCCTAAAAAACATTGAAAACAATACCTCACAAGCTCATGTTCACTAAAACACAAAAAAAAACTATTTTTGCACCCATTTTGGTTTATTATTCCGTGAATAATACACCTATGTATTCGCCCAGCAAACAAATTTTATAACACCCCCTCAAAATTTTTTCTTTTACATTTCAAGATGCGTAGATTCAGAAACTGCAATGTCCGTCCGCCATATCATCCATATCTACTTTATTTTCGGTATAAAAAATCCGTTCTTTCGCACACATGCTCCATTTGGGCCCTAGTTGTGTCCTAAAACTTTGCAGCTCGATCGGAATATACCCAAGAGTGTTATGGGTGAGAAATGTGTGTAAAAATCGGTATAAAATGGGTTTTTGGTGTTTTACGAGTAATAACATATGAGCTTGTGAGGTATTGTTTTCCATGATTTTTAGGACGAGGAGTCCGAATGTAAAGTCGTTTTGACCAAGGACTGGAAAATTGAGGTTCTGAGGAAGTTAAGCCATTAAGCCTTCAATTTTGGTCTAAAGTCGTCGTTCTTTCTTATACATTTTGGGTCCCCATTTGGGTCCTAGTTGTGCTCCTAGGCTCGGTAGCCCCATCGTAATACACCCAGGGGAGAAAATGGGTGTAAAAATAGCGTTTTTCGAGTTTTTTTTTTAGGTTTTAGTGAACATGAGCTTGTGAGGTATCATTTTCGATGTTTTTTAGGGGGAGAAGACCAATATGAAGTTGATTTTGACCAAAGAATGAAGAATTGAGATTGTGACGAAGGTTCAGCTCCCAAAATCATTTTTTATCAGTCAAAAACCTGGGAACTTGTCTGAAATCACCATCAATTTGTATGATAACACTAGAAGATAACACTGAATCAATACAATTAAATGGCACTATCAGTGGTCAAAGATAATCTGTTTAAAAAAAAGGAGCCAAATTAATGTTTTTAGGGGCCAAAATTGTTGGAAACCATCAAAACTAACTATTACAATTATTGCGCGTGAAAGAAACAGTAAATGAACAGCCAAAATTTCTGTACGTATGTCCAGTAACCCAAGTAACAAGGACTGCAGCGTTTTTCTCTACTTCAATGGTTGAACCTAACCACATTGTGTGACTTAAAAGTTCAACTTGATAGTGAGCTCTTGTTCTCTCGTTGATTGCTTACATGAACACAAAATTCCAAAATTTGCGTGATACAAAAAAAGTGACTTTTTTGGCACAATTCCCGTGGTGGTAGAGACTTGAAATTTGGCATGTCGCCTCCTTAGGACTTATACTCTAAGCAGCATAGTCCCCGGATCAGCTGAGTGGCACCTAAAGCTAATTTCCATGCTATTCACTCTATGAAGCTGTAATTTGGTAAAAACATTTCATATTTTTCACAATACAAGTGTTTCACTTAAGGAGGGGCGTATGCTATTCATTTTGTACCTATGTATTTGCCTTTTGTATTTCTTAATAAAAGCGATTTAAAAAATAAAAAAAATAAAAAACATATTTTTCATACCACAAACCTTTACTCAGCACTACTGATGTATCAATTCCAACATGTAGTGCATGTGGTTAGAATAAATAAAAATAATATTTTGTCAGTGTAGTTTACTTTTTGCACGATTCACTATGCAAATTACTTAATTTCTCCCTTACTGCGAAAAACAGACATATCCACGATCAGATGTTTTTCCCAGTAAGGGAGAAATTCGTTTTTTTCTTCTTTTTTTTCTTTTTTACCTATTCCGCGTGTTTTCGTCAAAATCCGTAGATTTCCGGCGAAAATCCGAAAATCGGAGATCGGTCTGAAAATCCGATGATCTACGGATAAATCCGTATGGGTTGGCAACGCTGAGTCGGCACTTGACCGCCAAAACAGCCGGATGGATGCTACAAGCACGAATGCGACGCAGTATCCACGCATGAATGAAAGCCGCTCGTGCCGCACTCGGGCGGCACCCGGACGAACTACACCGGGTAACGGTCGCGCGGTGCGAACCCTCGCAGGCGCCCGTCCTCTTCATTCGTACCGGAGTGCGCGGCGAGTGTGGTTCGTGCCGTGTTGTATTCAATCGTGTTCGTTTCAGTGCTGAATTCACGATAAAAATCCTCCTGTCATGAGTATCGATTCATTGTGATCCCGTCGATTTTTTTCCGTCCCTTTTTCTCCCCCCTGACCGATTTCTCGGTTTGACCGATCAAACCGTGCAAACGGTTTTCCCGTTACCGCCGATTTTGGAATTTCGTTCGTAATTTGTACACGTCGAACAAAAAAAAAAAAAAAACAAAAAAAAAATGGGCAGTGGAAGTGTCGTGAATTTCGATCTGTCGTCCGAAGGGCCCAACAACTATTTCAAATCGTCGTTCGCTCGGTCGATGGCGTTCACCAACACGTCGCAGAGCAAGTCCCTCGACTACGTCTACCTCGACGAGGGGAAGACCATCTCCGAGGAGTTGACGTCCGACGTCGGCGTCCGGTCGTCGGGCGACGTCAAGGCGTCGGCGCCGCTCGACGCGAGCACGCCGAGGAAGGCGGCGCCGCGGCGCAGCGTCCCGGCCTTGCCGACGTTCGAGCCGGCGTTCCCGCGGGAATATTCCGCTTCCGTCCGCCTCTCGCGGTCCCGACCCAACGGGACGACGGATCCCATCAAATTTTGGAAAATGAAACAGGTGTGTACAAATTTCAGCTACCATTTTAACGTGTACCAATCCAATTTAGGTAATTTAAATTGAAAACTGTCGTTAGGGCTCATTTTTGGATACCTACCTCATAAAATAGGTAGGAAAAAATAGAAAATAAACTCCAAATAAGCACACACACACACACACACACACACGCAAAAAAATAAAATGCAAAAACAGCAGCATAACAGTATGAGCGAATTTTCGGAGTAGCTTGGCCTGTACCTACTTTTCCCGTGGTTTCGTCCACAAATTTGAACACTTCTGCCTACCTCCAAAATCAATCGTTCACTAGGCAAGTATAAGGTTAAATTAGGTCAAGTATTAGGCAGTTATAATGTAAAATTTTTTCTTCTAAAACTATTTTCATCTAAAATTAACATTAATTGTTTTACTTTCTTCTAAAGTTAAACGTTTCATTGTAAAATTATAACAAAATAATGTAATTTCATTTATATTGTACGCCGTGAGGGAACCCTGTTCCTATGTACTTCGCAAATAAATAAATTAGCTTAATGTGTTTTTGTCAGTTGTGCTGAATTTAAATTCCATTTTGAGCTACCTAATTAGGTACTGGATAGGTATCTGCACATTTTTCGGCTTTCTTAGAAAAACTAATTTATGGCTGTGAAATGGTCTGTCGACGTTTCGGTGCCTAACTAAAATTTATGGCGCATTTTTCATATCTTGTTTGATTTTTGTTGCAATACATGTTTTGACCAGTAATAACTCAAATTTGGCCCACTTCTGCGTGAGATGAAAATCTTTGCTGTGAATTTTTATTTTTCTTAAGTTATTTTTGTCCATTTTTAACGATTTTAAGCTATTTTTGATCACTAAAAACTCAAATTTTACCAGCTTTTAGTTTAAGCCTACCAGTTTTAAACTTTGTATACCTTTGTCATAACGGAGTTTCATATTTCTGGGGAAGATAAACATAATACCATGTGTCGAGCTTACCTTCCCGTAGTAGGTAGGTAGGTACATAGTAAAATTTAAACAGTTAAAAACACATATTTAAACTAATACATATACAGTTTAAACTACTACATATTTAAACTACATATTGTGTTTAAAAACACTGTATATTTAAAAACACAACCTACTACATACAACGCCGCTGTTTACTCTATTTTTTTCCTCACTCAACTAGATGGCATTAAAATATTATTACGTGTATTTTAATACCACCTAGTTAAAGAAAACCATAAAAATACTACATACCTACTACCTACGCATACTAAAAAATACTACGTATATTGAAATTAAATACATAATGTATTAAATAAAATATGTTTAAAATACTACATATTTAAATTAAATATGTATTTAACACAATTTTTTAAACACAATAGTTCAACACAACCTACTACGTATTGTGATATTGTGAATTATGGGCGTACTCATTGATCGCTCAGTATGTTTTAGTGCACGAGCAAATAATTGAGTATCTACATATTGAACACTACATACATTTGAATTAAAAATGTATTACATTAAATCCGTTAAAAATACTACGCATTTAAATATGTAGTATGTTGTGTTAAATACCTAGTTTAACACTATGTTTTTAAACACAAAATAGTTTAACACAATGTGTTTTTAAACACAGCATGGAGTTTGACACAACCTACTACATATTGTGATATTGTGAATTATGGGCGTACGAACTCATGGATCGCTCAGTATGTTTTAGTGCATGAGCAAATAATTGCGTACCTATATATCGGACACTACGTATTGAAATTAAATATGTTAAAAATACTACACATTTAAATGAAATATGTAGTGTGTTGTGTTAAAATGACCTACTTTGTACATGTAGTTTAACACAACCTACTACATTTTTTGATATTGTGAATTATGGGCGTACTCATTGATCGCTCAGTATGTTTTAGTGCACGAGCAAATAATTGTGTACTTAGAAGGTCGTAATGCTTGCTCCGGTTACTGGATCCCGCTGTAAACTATTTTTGACCACTTTAAACTCAAATTTGACCTGTTTTTAGTTTTTACAAATTTTGGACCAATTGCAATTGTATCTTTCCTTCGAAAATCCTATTTACTTACATTATGTAAGTAAACCGGTGGCTGTGTGAGATTCGGTTGTGTAAAAATGCTTCAGCTTTTAGTTTTCGCAGTCATCAGTTTGGTTTTGACGCTGTACAATAAGGCCGACACGATTATTAGCTTAGTTGGAACGATTACTAATTTAGATGGAACTATAGCGAACTTAGATTATTTAGATGGAACAATAATTGGAACATTTTTATTAAATAGTCCGTAAAATGCCATAGTAGATGCCTTGGTTGGTCGGTGGCACTTCAGGTAACTATTAGGTAGGATGAGTTGGGGTGAGTGCATACCCAACATAAGAAAGTTCAACTTTAGCACATAACTTTCGATCACACAAATATTCTTCAAAGCCGTTTTGTTGTTGGATTGATCAGCTCTCACTCGATCTGCTGGAGTTTCAAAACGTTTAAAAAGCGCTTACGTTGGTATATGAAGGGAAAAAGTTCTTTCATATCCTCTCAGAAACGCACTTGTCCCACCTATCCGGGGTAAAGTGCGTTTTTGGCACGGGGCAATTGCCTGGTGCATTTTTTATGTTTAAACTAATTTCATACGATTTGATTCACAATAATTACACAAAAAACAAATATAAAAAAACACGTTAAATGATTATTTACATAAAATTCAATTTAAAACAAATTAATGTTTGAGAAGGCCTTCCACGCGAAGCTATTTTTGAACATGGGGAAACCCTAAATTTGAACACTTTTTTTGCTTAAAACAAAGCTTTTGGACTCACGTTTCTTCAAAAACGATTAAAATATTGGCAACGTTTGGAATTATTCGGCCAGATGTAACCATTTTTGGCTTTATAAACATTAAACAACCTGTCAGTTAATGACTTAACTGTTCTATACAAACTAATAAACCGTTGTGTAGGGATTTGCAGTGATTTTAACTTGAAACAATTCATTTGTGGTCTACAGAAACTAGAAAACATAAGCAACACGGTGTAATGAGCAACGTTAAGAAATTCGTAGAGTTAAAGCATGGAGGTAAGTACACTAAAATTAGAAGTTTTCACCTCAATTTTAAAAGAGAACTGTGACTCCACATGACGTCAGACAAACAAAAAACCGTTTCAGCTGATAAAATACATCTTTTCAAATTTCAATTTTCCCCTAAAAACTCAAATTTGACCCCCTTAGAATTTTTGCAAATTGCTGATCTTCGAACTCATCCGTTGTTTGACAATACGAACATTTTGGCGAAATTTTGAATTTTTATCGTGTACCCAAGGTGATATCGTCTTGAATCCATGTTCTGAAATTTTTGGACCCATTGCGTAGCTTCATTTTCTTCGAAAATTCGTTAAAAGGACCCGCGAAGGACGTAATTGGAATGAGTTGATTGAATGACTAATTTGACAGAATAAAATCGACTTTTCTCGATAAATACCTCTGTAAGTATATTTATATAGGTTTACCTAATATTAAATGAATTTTGTCTCTTGGTGGACTTCGGTTAGGCCGCAGCTACTCCACAGGTACATGTTCCTGTTTGAAACACTGAAGTGAAAAGTTATGGGCAGGTTATTGACAATTACTAATTTTTAATCGACGGTTATTAATTATTTGTAACAAATTAAGCTTCTACTTTTATTTTATTTAATTTAAGGAGTCAAATACCTTACATTTTTTCCTTTTGACGATTGCTCTTCTTGTTAAGTATTGTAATTATACGAGTGGTGATCGTAAAATGAATGAAAGCAGAAGCTAATCCCTATTCAAGTATCTGATATGAACATCCAGAAATGCCTGAACAGAATACGGCTCAAATATCGACGCATACTTCATTTCTTGTTTTCACTGAAAATTCCAAGGGGGCAGTAATTTATTATTAATTGTGGACATGACCAAATTGGGTTAATCTTCATGTGGCTCTACGTTTTTTGAACGCATTTCTTGTTTAGAAACCGCGCAAATTTGATTTTAATTCTTCACCTCATAGTCGGTATTTTTCCTGTTGGGGTTGGACAGATGAGGGAAAACTGATGACTTGGAGGTGGATTTTTTTGTGGAGGGCACCGCAGCTGTTGAACCGAGTTGGAGCTACCGCGGGAGGTTATTTTGCGGTTTTCTAGCGAGCTAATGAGATAAAGTTAATTTAGTTTTGGTACAGTCATTTCCTTCTGAGGGGTCCAATCCGCCGAGGGAACCTGAGAAGATGAAGAAGTAATTTCGCTGGGGTTTCGCTCCCATGTTGTTGACCCCTCTGCGGATGAACGATATCCTCGGATGCCTGCTATAGCAATAATTATTGTGTGGCAGCAAATTTACCAACAAATTTACAACCTGTTTGAATGATCATCACACAATATTCTTAGTCCAGGGAAATCGTACACGAACGCTGCAAAGTCCTTGTCACATGGGTTTATTATTCTCGACTGAATACGGCACGATTGGGGACTTCACTGAACAGACCCCACAAAGCTAATTTGACGGTTTTAAACTCGAATGTTAGGTTGTTATTTCTAACAAGTTATTGTCGATAAGTGAAATTGTCACTGAAAATATTCACCTGTGAATACTCGGTACCTCCTGTGTTATTGTGCAAATTTCTGGTCATTACCACCATTTTCACAGGTTTTTGATCCATAGGTAAATATTGAATTTTGAGATTTAAAACTTCGTTTGAACCTCAATCCTTCACTCAGTGGTCAAAATCTACTCCACATTTGGTCTCCTCGCCCTAAAAAACCGTGGAAAACAATACCTCACAAGCCCAAGTTCACTAAAACCCCAAAAGACCTAATTTTGCACCCATTTTGGTTTATTATTCTGTGAATCATACACCTATGTATTCGCTCAGCAAAGAAATTTTTACCGTCGAAATAGTCCCTCCGTCCTGAATCACCATCCCACACAACTTCAGGTAAATTAACATTGATTTTCGCCCTTAATGCCGTTTTTTGACCCCCAAAAATCCAAATTTGATCACTATTATGTATGAAAGAACTGAAATGGTATTTTTCTGTCTTTATTCACTCTTCCATACCACTTTCAATTGTTCGCGATTTTAGCCGATCTTACCCATTTTTGACCCCTAGGTAGAAACTCAAATTTGACACCCTTAGAATTGTTAAAAATTGCTCATCTTCAAACTCATGTTTTGGCGAAATTTTGAATTTTTATCATGCACCCAAGGACAGATATCGTCTAGAGTAACATGCAAACAAATATATATTATATAAATACATAGGGTAGGTATTATTTAAACATAAATAAAATTTGTTACAAAAGGGTAAAAATAGGGGTTTTGGAGGGATTTTTGAAGTTTTAGTGAACATGAGCTTGTGAGGTGTTGTATTCCATGTTTTTTACGGCGATAAGACCGAATATGTTGTTGATTTCGACCGAAGAGTGAAGAATATTGAGGTTTTAACGAGGGTTAAGCTCCCGAAATACATTTTTAATGAGTCAAAAACATGGTAAATTGTCTGAAATCGCCATAAATTTGTATAATAGACTAGAATTAGTATCAACAGGTGAATTAATACAATTAAATGTTACTATCAATGATCAAAGATAATCTTTAAAAAAAGCCGAGCCTAATTCGTGTTTTTTGGGGGCCAAAATTGGTAGAAACCATCAATTCAATTGTTGCACACGAAAGAAACAATAAATGAACAGCCAACATTTCTGTACGTATGTCTGTATGCAGTAGAATAATAAACCCATGTGACAAGGACTTTGCAGCGTTTTTATTATTAAAAAAAATTATATTATTATATTATTTTATTTTATATTTTATTATATTATTTTTTTGTGTGCTTTCAACTAGATTATTATTTTTAATATTTTCTCAATAATTACCTACCTATAAGTAAGTACCTGTTCTGAAGATATATTTTATGTTGGGGGAAAGACAATGAATAAGTAGCCAGGGGAGGCGTGAAAGAGTGACATAGGATTTCCCAACTGCTACCTGACTTCCTTTCCTGGCTGCCGTTGAAGACTTGAGGGGGTTCAAAGTTCCAGGAATGTGGATGTGGAGGTACAAAACTACCAACTGTTGGCTAAAGGAAGAGTCAAAGGAGGTCAGGGATTGGTTGAAATCGGGTAAACACCAATCACGCCACGTAGAAAGCTCGTTTCTGATTGGCTGATCCCAAAATTCCGTTTCTTCAGTCTTCTCACCCTCTCCGTCCTTTGTGGACCTTTCGATTCCTCAGTGTTCAGTTGAGTCCTTCGGTTCAGCACATTTTGCGACTTCGGTGTGTGAGGTAGGCGTTCAACAGATCCCTTGGTTTGGTCTTTCTAAGTGTTTGTGAGTAGCAGTTCAGTTCTTTGGAGATTGAAAAGCTCGAACACCGCAGTGTAATTATGTGAAATGTGAGTACCTCTGCCTTCTTGTTGTCACGTTGTCTTCCGCATCAGAGGGAAGTTGTGCGACGTCTTCTGGCGGTACAACCGGATTTCTATTGTCTGATCTGCTATTAGTTTTGCTTCAGAATCTGCAAGGCAGCGGAAGCTTTGTTTTCACTTTGGAAATGAAAATTTTTTTTGTGCTCCAAAATCAAAATTTCCACTTACATTTTGCGTTTGATGGCCTGAACAAATTTGGTTTCGTGTCTGTCTGTCCACATTTCCTTGCCACAGCCATAACTTACACACTTTCGATCCGATTTCAATCAAATTTTCAGGAATTGTGTGGGTTTAGCGCTAGATGGTCCCCTATCAGTTTCATCATGATCGAATCAACGGTAGCCTCTGCGCAGGCGCTAACGAGATTTTCTTGTTACGGTCATAACTCCATCAATTTTGAACGGATTTTGGTCAGATTTTCAGGGATGTTGCGGGTAAGGTCCCATACGACATTCGTCATGATTGAATCAGCGTTGGCAGTACATTCCAAACGTCGAGCATTCCTGTCCACAATCTCTATGGCCCTCTGTGGCTAAGGAATTCCATAATACCGTTTAAATATTTTTTGCCCCCGTGCTTTTTATTGTCCAAAAATAACGATTTTTCAATTTTTGGTTGCCCAGCATTCTATCGTCATTTCTAGTTTTCAGAAAATATATGTAATGGTGACATACTGTGAAGGCCACGAGGAAGCTTCTGTGCCATGTACTTGGCAGTGTATTTTGGTTTATTATTCTGTGAATAATACACCTATTTATTCGCTCAGCAAATGTTTTTGTAACACCCCCGCAAAAATTTTTCTTTTACGTTTCATGGTGCTTAGATTCCGAAAGTGCAATGTCTGCTACGCCGCACAGTGGTGAAATGAGGGGGGGAAAAACCCAAAATTGATTGTCTCCGATTGGCCCAAAATTGGTTGTTTTCATTCTCAAATACCTTCACATAGAAGATCTGAAGCCCTTTTAATTTTGAATAATATTTATTAACTTTAAAACTCATTGCAACACGGATTTTCGTGATTTCAGTAGGATATCTCGCTTTTTCTAATGAAACGTTTCCGATTTTTTCCCCCTTCAAAATAACGATTTGAAAAATCTGTTGATGCTTTGTTCAAACAATATAACATACCGTAAAATTATAAATTAAACCAAAAACAATCTAATTCATAAAATTATAAATTAAAATTATTATAATTTAATTTAATTAATTTAATTTATAAAATTATAAATTAAACCGCTCCTAGCTCAGTTGTAAACGTTTGTTATAAAAATAATATTACGACTTTTTTTTAATGAAAGTTTTTCTATTTTCACCCATCTTACCTTTTTTGAGCAACCGTGAGCTTTACAGGGCGGAAAAATACCTTGCAAATACGAATCTCAATGTAGACCCTCCTTGTTGTGAATAAATATCCTAGATACTTCGGTGGGGGGGTTATTATATCATAATTTTTTGTATGATTTGAATCGGAACCAAGTGGTCATGCGGCAATACGTGGGAATCGTTACAAGGGAAAATACAATGGTTTATTATTGAATAATAAACCAAAAATATATTACTGCATACAGTATTTTGAGAACGAATTTGCGTGTAACTAATTTCAATCCTGAATCACCAAATGGACCAAATTCGATTCAGCACGAAAAAATACATAATAATTATAGAATCATATCAAACCACCGAAGATTTTTTCCCCCTCAAAAATCGGGGGTTTCCCCCACTGTGCGCCGTCCTCCTTATCATCCATATCTACTTCATTTTCGGTCTAAAAAATTCGATCTTTCGCACACAGGCTCCATTTGGGCCCTAGTTGTGTCCCGAAACTTTGCAGCCCGATCGGGGTATACCCAAGGGTGTTATGAGTGAAAAATGGGTGCGAAAATTTGGTTTTTTGGTATTTTAGTAACATGAGCTAGTGAGGTATCGTTTTCCATGTTTTCCATGTTTTTTCAGGACGAAGAGACCGAATATGAGTAATTATGGGTAAATTGAGGTTCTGACAAAGTTTCAGCCTTAATTTTACGTTAAATTTTGATCTAAAGTTTTGTTCTTCCGCTTACAGTTTGGATCCGAATTATAGAACACATTTTGCTCCTAGTTGTGCTCCGAAGCTCGGCAGCCCGATCGGAATACACCCAGGGGTGTTATGGGAGAAAAATATGAATTTTCCAGGTTTTAAAAAAAATGTTTTAGTGAACATGAGCTTGTTAGGTGTTGTTTTCCATGTTTTTGTAGAGCGAGAAGGCCGAATATGAAGATGATTGTTGCCTAAGAGTGATGAATTGAGATTCTAACGGGATATATTTAACTGCACGGCAAAAAAAGGTATTTTCCCTTCTGCGAATCTCCATCTAAAAGATTATCTTCACTTCAGAAAAAGTAAAACTCCCAGCACAAAGTAAACGTCAATATTGACTCCAATCACGGCTAAATAGGTGATCAATACCAGCGAATTATTCAATCACACATCAGAAAAAGGGTTTGCACAGCAAAAAAGGGGTTTGCACAGCAAAAAAGGGGTTTTGCACAGCTATTTCAAGTTGAAGGAGCGCGCGTTACCTCAGTGTTGCCAGGGTTCATTTTTATTCCACTAGCGCCCCCTACTTCTAAGTAATTAGACACAATTTCGTAAACTTTTGTCCTTGTAACTTGAAGATAATAATATTATTATTGACACCTACATTTTCAAAATTATGCTTTCTTAAAATGGTGGTTTATTCTCTTCAGTACCTGTTTGTCGACCCTTCATTCAACCCTCTGTCCTTTCAACTCCAACTAAATTGAATGAACACCACCTATATCTTCAGTTCTTTATTTTACAAAAGGTTTATCTTCAGAATAGCCGTTGAGATACACTAATTTGTAGTGCGTGATTTGATGTGGAGTTGGACATTTCTACTGTGAGAATCCTTCTTCTGCCGTTATAATCAATTTCTGGAAGGGCAATAACAAATTTGAACGTTGAATCACCTTATTAGACGGGCGTCTCCCAAATTAGCCGTGCGACTCCCAAATTAGCCGTGCGATTCCCTTTTTTGATGTGCGAAGTATTTTTTGGACGTGTTTGAATTAAAAGCTGTTATGCCCGCCTTTTATGTAGGGAGTAACCTCTATTTTGCCGGGCCGATAAATCACACCCGATTCTAACGAAGTTTCAGCTCCCAAAATTCGCTTTTTGTGTTGATAACCTGGGAAATTGTCTGAAATTTCCATAAACTTGTAGAATAACACTTATCAACAGGTGAATCAAGACAATTAAATGGCACTGTTAATGATCAAAGATAATTTGTAAAAAAAAAATGTGGGCCTAATTCGTGTTTTGGGGGGCCAGAATTGGTGGAAACCATCAAAAATAGCTATTTCAGTTTTTATTGCACGTGAAAGAAACAATAAATGAACAGCCAACATTTCTGTAGGTATGTCCAATAGAATATTAAACCCATGTGACGAGGACTTTGCCCCGCCTGGGGGTCGTCGAATTTATTTTTACCTCTTCGAAGTTTTCTGCAGACTTTTTGAAAAAAAAAAACACCTCAGATTTTTAAAGTTTTCAAAGTTTTTCTCTTCCGTATGTTACCGTCCTTTTATGGTGTTCTTCAGAGAAAAGGTAAAGAAGTTGTCCGTGGAAGTTGTCAAGGATGTTTGAAAGACGAAGGAAGTTGTTCACATTGACATCTAATGTGAGCCGAGCAGAGACAAAAGAATTTGTAGAAATTTGTGAAACGTTATAAAGAAGTAGATCAGTCACAAAAGATTGATTCCCGTTCGTGTGGGTCGCTCTGGCGACTCCGCTCGCGGGGATTGCTCATTTGCTGAAACTTTTTCCTTCAAACGGTTTTTTAAACAGATTTTCTACGGTTTTCTACAGATTTTGGGTGTTAAATCTACGGTTTTCAACCGATTTTAGTGATGTGCTGAGTCTACCTGTTTCTACCGATTTGTGCTTGTTCAGACCTGGCAGCTCTGCCTGAATTTCCGTGAGGCAAATATTTCAGTCACAGTGCCAGACAGACCTCGAAGTCCTGGAAAACTCCGACTTTGGCTCTCTTATCAATATTGGCTCTTATCAATATTTTTTCCGGCACAAAACGATAATTTTGTTAAAAACGAGCTCACCGCGTTGCGCAATGGCTCGAAGAGTGTTGAACGCTTTCTAAAGTCGCTAACAAGTAACAAAGGAGACGAGGGGGATACAGCTGGCTCCAATGGCTTATCTGAGCACCGGTGTGTGTCCAGCGATACGTTTCACTTCTTGAATACTGAACCCCCGCGATGGCCATTTTGAGTTTTGCCTTTCCTCCTTCTGGCGCCTCCTTTTGTACGTATGTGCCTATCACATGAGGTCCGTTGTATGTAAACATAAGTGATCGATTGGTTTACGATCTCCGATGGGTCAGTTCACCTTCTTATCTTGAGCTGGGCAAATCACTTTGTTTACTCATCTTGTTGCTTGAGCCATCCGGAAAAACGTCTGCCAATTCGAGCAGGCAGTACAGCTTCCTCACTTCAATCGCATGAACGTATGGAATAGTTGGGTAGGTTAATTTTGATACTGGACCACCTGCGATCCGACCCGCGTATACGCAAAATTTCAGCTCTCTACGACTATTTTTCGCGTTGTTAGAAGCGTTACAAAGAAATGGTCAACACTTCATGTTTGCGCATGCGCAGACGAAAGTTACATTACGATTCCAATGAAATTTGTAAGGAACAGTCAAAGTATTATTCCTGATCGACCATCCAAATCTGAAATCATTTCAACGATATTTAAGGTAGTTATGGGCGTTTCAAGTATTTCACGTTTGCGCATGAGCAGACGAAATGATTTCCTTGATTGTGAAACGGGACCACCTGTGATCCAACCCGCGTGTACCCTAAAAATTTCAGCTCTGTACGACTATTTTTCGCGTAGTTAGAAGCGTTACAAGGAAGTGGTCAACATTTCATGTTCGCGCATGCGCAGACGAAAGTTACTGTACGTTCCAATGAAATTCATTTAGAACGATCAAAGTATTGTTCCTGATCGACGCTCCAAGTTTGAACTGATTCAACGATATTTAGGGCAGTTGTGGGCGTTTCAAGTATTTCACGGTTGCGCATGCGCAAACGAAAGTTACGGTAATTTTTCAATGATTTTGGGATGGGACCATCTGTGACCCAACCCACACCTACCCTCCAAATTTCAGCCCATTTCGACCATTATTTCGGGTAGTTATGGGAGTGGGAGTGGGAATTACCACAGACAGACAGACAGACGGACGGACGGACAGACAGACACGCAACCAAAATGGTAGTGGAAATTTTCATTTTGGAGGACATGAAATTGTTTTTTTATTTTTTTACTCAATTACGAATCCAAGGCTCCCCTACCTTCGGCAATGAGGAAGCAAAATGAAAAATTCGTAGCGTGGCGAAAGGAATTTCGTAAACAATCGTCAAAGATCAGGGAATCCTTGAATTTTATTGATTTCTAGGATGGAATTGATGAGTAGATCTCTCGGTAATGATTTTCCATTGTAATTTCCGTGACAATCTTGAAAAAGTAGTATCATACTTACATTATATGTAACAATCGTTTAAAATTTGTTTTCCTAACATCTTTACGCTATTGGTGGAAATGCGTTTTAAAATAGTGTTCTTGTGTTTTTGTAAACTACGGATGTGTTCGCTGACGTGAAGGAAGCTCAAATAACGCAGCCATATTTGTCTTAACGTGTATTCATTTTTGTTTTATTATTTTCAATGATGAACCTTTGAAATCGACCATGGAAGAAACATTTTTTTAACCCTCCCTCAAAATTTCATGGTTTACTTTCAAGGGACTTCGGCTTTTTCCATAGTTACCTTGAACCAAAATTGACGAAATTTGGTATATGGATCCCGTTTGGGCTCTAGTTGGTCGTCGAATCTCGACGTTACTGTCGGTCAACTCTAAGGGGTGAAAAATAGGGGTAAAATGGTCAAGAACATGTATCCCCACGTCGGAAAATTCTATTTTGAGGTATGGGTTTTTTCGAATTTTTGAAGTTTTTTTTCTGAATTTTTGAGACCCTCCGGAGTATTCTACGATGTTGCCATAAAATTTGCCCTAAAGAGCAGGGTGTATGCAGGCGTCAAGCTGAGTTGAGAGCGCACGTCACTGATTTCTCGACCAGGTTGGCGCTGTAGCGCAGTGGTCCAAGCGACGGTCGGAAACGCTTAAGTTCCCGAGATCGAAACCCAACTGGGACTGAATATTTTTCTCTTCACATCAACAATTTCCCTTCAGAACGTCATTTGTTTTTCTTGTTGCCATTTTAGTTACTGTTTGTCATTGATAGAGTTCTTTTAGCAACATTTAACTCGTGATATTATAGGTAGGTACCTAGTAACGAGTACGGGGTTAGGTGCTAAGCTGCGGAGCTTCATCGATCGACATACCGTCGGAAAAACGATGTAGTGGCGTATCTTTTTTCCACCACCACAAAAGGACGTAACTGCAAAAAACGCATTTCGAGATATTCGTGTTTGAAAGTTTAAGGGCGTTGGAAAAATCAGAAAATAGATGTACACAACCAAAAATCGTTCATTCCACCTATAGTTGTCTTGTTTAACAACCCATTACCTAACTTGTGGCTCTTCGCCTTCAAGGATGCCTTCGTAGCAGATACGTCCTTCTCTCATTGCCAAAAATTGGTACCATTTCAGGTGCGTCACTCGACCGTTTCAATTTTGGCGGTTTTGTCATTATTCATTTTTTGTCATTATTTTTCACACTTGTATTAACATCTTTTCATTAGGTAATGGAGGAAAGTTATTGCGAAGAAAAATCACACGGTACCTTGCAAAACTGTTTTAATAAATTAATAAAAATTGTACCTAAAAGTGAAAATTGTACCTAATGACTTGAAAGTTTTGAAAGAAAAACGGTAACTTTATGAAATTGGGTTAGTACAAAAATAATTAATTATCAATAATTGAAAGTTTTTCTAGTCTAGATTTTCGTAGTCGGATTCTTCATCCGCATTCGGTTCAGGTAGGCAATCTCTTACCGCAGTGGATGGCTGAAGGTTCTTATAAAAATGATGGTATTCCGAGAGGATGATACCATCATCGCACATCTTCATCAAATCCTTGAATTTTGCGGATGATATCGGCAGTGCCTTTTGATTGGCACTGACGCAGCTGACGCGAGTCATGATTGTCACAATGACAGAGAGACGTAACTGATAGATACGCCCGTCTGTCAGTGTGTCCGTTCCGATTGTTGTAGATAAGTACGTCTTTAGTACTCTAGCATTTGCTGTGTTACTAAGCGACGAAAACGTGTGGGGATTTGTGCTAACTCTTAGAGTCACTTATCAGGGTATTATTATGAAGCTAACTCAAAAATCGGATTTTTGCAGTTACGTCCGTTTGTGGTGGTGTAAAAAAGATACGCCACTTTGTCATTTTTCCGACGAAATATAGAAGGGTTATCTATACAGAGAGCTGTGATCTGTAACAGAAGGTTACAGGTGTTTCATGAGAAATGGCAGTTGGCTGGGGAGAAAACTTCAAGAATAGTTCTAGCACCTCTCACGTACCATGAAAGTTGTATTGAGTAGTTTGAAAGATGAGTTTTAGGTACAATTGTCAGAACTAAATACCTGATTCTATTGATTTATTCGACGGTTTTGGTTTATTATTCTCTGAATAATACACCTATGTAATCGCTCAGCAAACAATTTTTATAACCCCCCCTCAAACTTTTTTCTTTTCCGTTTCAAGGTGCGTAGATTCAAAAAATGCAATGTCCGTCCGCCGTACGCCGTCCGCCGTATCAAGTCTACCGGCCTCATTTTCGGTCTAAAAAAGTCGTTCTTTCGCACACATGCTCTATTTGGGCCCTAGTTGTGTCCCGAAACTTTTCAGCCCGATCGGAATATACCCAGGGGTGTTGTGAGTGAAAATGTGTGTAAAAATAGGTACTTTTTGCGTTTTAGCAACATGTTGGTAACATGAGCTTTTGAGGTATCGTTTTCCATGTTTTTGGGGACGAGAAGATCGAATATGAAGTCGATTTTGGCCAAGGAGTGGAAAATTGAGGTTGTACCAGATGTTCAGCTCCCAAAATTGATTTTTTATGAGGCAAAAACCTGCGAAATCGTCTGAAATCACCATCAATTTGTAGAATAGCACTAGGAAAAGTTTCAACACGTAGATCAAGACGATTAAGTGGCACTACCAATGATCATGGATAATTTGAAAAAAAAAAAAAAGATCGTACCTACCTAATTTGTGTTTTGGGGGCCAAAATTGGTGGAAACCATCAGAAATAGCTATTTCAATTATTTCACATGAAACAAACAATAAATGTAGGTACAGCCAACATTTCTGTAGAATAATAAACCCCATGTGACAAGGACTTTGCAGCGTTTTTTAGATTGAGATTTGACGGTTTATTTTGCAGGTTAATATTAAGTTTTTCTTGTGGTTTGCAATCCCCGATTTCGGTCATTCCTAACGAATGTGACTTCGTCTTCGTAGGAGGCTGCGTCGAAACCGAGCGAACCCCAGTCTTTCTCTGGAGACGACACTCTTCTGCAGGAGGAAACTAAGGACGATGAAATACTCCGTCTGAGAAAGGTGAGCTTCGTTTCACTATTTTGAGTAATGAACAGTTAATTTATTTTAAATACAAGCAGTACGAACAATTTGATTTGAGAAATCTGTATTTCGTAGTACGCCTTGGATTCTGGGTGTTTGTTCGCACATCGTGGGTGTCTGAATTGTCAGAATCAAGTGGAACATAATATTGGTGGAGATGGCGTAACGGGATGATTAGCGGTTGATTACAGTACAATTACAAATGTGGATTTTCCGGTTTTGAATGGAATATGTACGTGGTGAATGCGTCGAGAGTAGTCCAGCATCAGTGGCAGGAATATGGCAATATCCAGAAATGAAACCTGTCGTGGTTAACTGAAGGGATCCTAGGGTATTTCGGTTTATTATTCTGTAAATAATACACGCATGTATTCGCTCAGCAAAAAAATATATGACACCCCCTCATAATGTTTTCTTTTACGTTTCAAGGTGCGTAGATTCCGCCGTGTCGTAGATATCTACATTTATTTTCGGTTTAAAAATATTCTTTCGCACACAGGCTCTATTTGGGCCCTAGTTGTGTCCCGGATCTTTGCAGCCCGGTCGGATTATACCCAGGGGTGTTATGGGTGTACAAATGGAGTTTTTTAGCGAATTTTCAAAGAAAATGAAGCTATTGCAATGGCTTCGAAATTTAAATAATATAAATTTTTGGAAATTTTCTTCATAGAAATCCGTTTCAGACCATTCTAAAACGATTCCTGAAATTTAACACTTTTTTATATGTATATATATATATATATATATATATATGTGTCACTCCAGACGATAACTCTCGATAGAATTGAGATAAACAGCTCAAATTTGCACAAAAAATCTATCTTGGCAATCGAAAGGCTAAGTTCGAAGATGGGCGAAATTGGCCTACTCTAAGGAGGGTTTTGGCGCATTTAAAGTGCGCAAAAATTACCCAAAAATCCCCAAAATGTTATTTTCCAACAAGTGACCCCTCATTTTAAAGGTTTTTGCACGCTGAACACGATGGTGGAATCGGATTTTAGATATCTTGATCCGTTCTCAAATTAGAGCATTTAAAGTGCGCAAAAATTACCCAAAAATCCCCAAAATGTTATTTTCTAACAAGTGACCCCTCATTTTAAAGGTTTTTGCACGCTGAACACGATGGTGAAATCGGATTTTAGATATCTAAATCCGTTCTTAAATTAGAGCATTTAAAGTGCGCAAAAATTACCCAAAACTAGGATAATCTTTAAACTCTTACCCCCCCCCCCCCACCCCCCTTAGAGTGGTCAGATTGAAAAATGTGAGAAGTATTAATTGAAGACGAGAGTTCGAAGCAAAACAAAACCATAGCCATTAATTCGAATATTTCTTTGAAAATTCGCTCATTAAGTCATGCTGCATGACTGGTTTTTTTTTGGGGTTTTAGTAACATGAGCTTGTGAGGTATCGTTTTCCATATATTTTTGGACGACGAGAAGACCGAATATGAAGTCGAATTTGACCAAAGAGTGGAAAATACCTAGAGGCTCTAGCAAAGTTTCAGCCTTAAATTTACCTTAAATGTTGGCCTTCTTTTTGGTTCTTCCTCACACATTTTGGGTAGTAGTTGTGCTCCGAAGCTCGATAGCCCGATCGGAACACACCCAGGGGTGTTATGCGGGGGAAAATGGGTGTAATAGCGTTTTTCGATTTTTTCCACAAGGTTTTAGTGAACATGAAGTGAGCTTGTAGGTATGGTTTCCCGTGTTTTTTAGGGCGAGGAGACTGAATATGAAGTTGATTTTGACCAAAGGGTGAAGAATTGAGGTTGTAACGAAGGTTCAGCTCCCTAAATTTATTTTCATTAGTCGAAAACTTGGGAAATTGTCTGAAATAACCATAAATTTGCATAATAACACTAGAAGTAGTATAAACAGGTGGATCAAGACAATTAAGTGGCAATATCAATGGTCAAAGATAATTTCCAAAAATAAATAAATAAATAAATGTTTAATTCGTGTTTTTTGGGGGGGCCAAAATTGGTGGAAACTCTCAAAAATAACGATTTCAGTTATTGCACATGAAATAAACAATAAATGGACAGCCAACATTGTAGGTATGTCCAATAGAATAATAAACCCATGTGACAAGGACTTCGCAGCGTTTTGGTTCATTATTCTGTGAATAATACACCTATGTATTCGCTCAGCAAAACTTTTTTTTAACACACTCAAAATTTTTTCTTTTCCGTTTCAAGGTGCGTAGATTCCAAAAATGCAATGTCCGTCCGCCGTGTCACGTGTACCGGCCTCATTTTTAGTCTATAAAATTCGTTCTTTCGCACACATGCTCCATTTGGGCCCTAGTTGTGTCCCGAAACTTTTCAGCCCGATCGGAATATACCCAGGGGTGTTATGAGTGAAAATGTATATAAAAATAGGTACTTTTTGTGTTTTAGTAACATGTTAGTAAAATGAGCTTTTGATATCGTTTTCCATGTTTTTGGGGACGAGAAGACCGAATATGAAGTGGATTTTGACCAAGGAGTGGACAATTGAGGTTTCACCGAAGGTTCAGCTCCCAAAATTGATTTTTTTATGAGTCAAAAACCTGCAAAATCGTCTGAAATCACCATCAAATTGTAGAATAACGCTAGGAAAAGTGTCAAGACGATTAAATGGCACAATCAATGATCAAAGATACTCGTAATTTGAAAAAAAGGAGCGCACCTAATTCAAGTTTTGGAGGCCAACATTGGTGGAAACCACCAGAACAACAACATAAAAGTAACAATAAATGAACAGCCAGCATTTCTGTAGGTATGTCCAGTAGAATAATAAACCCATGTGACAAGGACTTTGCAGTGTTTTTTATCTATAGAAATAGCTGAGTGAGAGTTGAAGATCGAAGAGAAGAAAAACTAAAAGTAGGTAATCTAAAGTCTACCGATCGATTTGTCACGCCGTCGCCGGTTTCCTTCGATGTACACTGAACGGGATGGTGTTGTCCCATTAAGTCGTGAAAAGTGCACACTCTTTAATATCTTATATTTTTACAGCGCTGAAAGTTACTGCAGTAGAATATTGACGGTTGGGGAAACAACTGGCCCACTTTAAGTGGTTAACTTGCAGTTTGTACCATCTGTCGCCAACACCCTTCAGACACCGGTTCACCGCTTTCCATCGGCGCATTAGTCAACGTCTGGGGGTCCTCCCTCGGGTGTTATTTTAGCCGCAACCACGCATCCTCCGTCCACATTCCAGGTCGTCGGGATGGTCGAAGACTGATGGAGTTGGCCCGGGGTTTCCATGTGGGGAAAAAGGATTACAAGCCGGTGGAGGGGTCGGCGTGAGGGGAAACTTGTGGTTGCCTTCCGTGTTCTCAGTTGTACGAATTTATCGAGACGGTGAATTCGTTCAAATTTGAACGAATTTATCTGAAAAGTCCAATGTCAAATTTTAAGAGCAGTACGAACCTGTTCGCTTAGCCTAGTTATGGGGGGGGGGGGGGTGATTTAATGGTACCTATAGTTCTAAAGACTGCTGGACGTGTTACATTAGACCTTCCTAATCAGTGATAATATGAAAATTCTCTCACAAAATTCTTTATTTTGACTGAAAAGTGTTGTTGCGCTCATTTTCACACGCCTGTAACTAAAAAACGCTGCAAAGTCCTTGTCACATGGGTTTATTATTCTATTGGACATACCTACAGAAACTTTCGTTGTTCATTTATTGTTTCTTTCATATAAAATAATTGAAATAGCTATTTCTGGTGGTTTCCACCAATTTTGGCCCCCAAAACGCGAATTAGGTACGCTCCTCTTTTTTTTCAAATTATCTTTGATCATTTATAGTACCATTTAATTGTCTTGATCCACCTGTTGATACTTTTTCTAGTGTTATTCTACAAATTGATGGTGATTTCAGACGGTTTCCCAGGTTTTTGACTCATAAAAAATCAATTTTGGGAGCTGAACATCTGATACAACCTCAGTTTTCCACTCTTTGGTCAAAATCGACTTCATATTCGGTCTTCTCGTCCCCAAAAACATGAAAAACGATACCTCAAAAGCTCATTTTACTAACATGTTACTAAAACACGAAAAGTACCTATTTTTATACACATTTTCACTCATAACTCCCCTGGGTATATTCCGATCGGGCTGAAAAGTTTCGGGACACAACTAGGGCCCAAATGGAGCATCTGTGCGAAAGAACGAATTTTTTAGACCGAAAATGAAGCCTGTACACGTGATACGGCGGACGGCGGACGGACATTGCATTTTTGGAATCTACGCACCTTGAAACGGAAAAGAAAAAATTTTGAGGGGGTGTTATTAAAATTTTTTGCTGAGCGAATACATAGGTGTATTATTCACAGAATAATAAACCAAAAGGCTATTCGAAATGAAAAATAACTCAATTTGGAGAGCATCAAACTCTGCGTTCAGAGCCCCCCTATTTGTAGTTAAATATTCAGTTTAAAATTTCTCGTTTCACCATTGCATCAGTTACTAACATTTTCAGTTGAATATTTCAATAAAAACGCTGCAATTGCACAACCGTTTATTATTTATCTGTATATAGATGTCCCTTCTGCATAGATCGCTGTTTTCTGTAGTCAGTACTCTCGAGCTCCCCCCAGGAAAACCGTCAGAATCGAGTACTGGAGCCAGCCCGGTCATTACAGTTCCATAAAAGCGTGGGATTAAGTAATTAATCATCAATTATTTGTTGTTATTCACGGAGCATAATGTTTGTTTAAATTCCAAAAGTATTCTATCAACAAAATCCAGAAGATCCATCATTTTTCGAATAAAATAATATCGCAGAACAACCAACTCGACTTCACACAGCCATCCTTGTTTATAATCAGGTGATCCCTAGCAATGATATCCGGGCCGGATTTATACCGTTTGATTCACGACCATGTTGACGAAGATTTTCGGTGAAAACGAACGGCTGGACGCACAATCATCTCATCTATTTCACTCAGCATCAACAATTTTCCTTCACAACTTCATTATTTGCGTTTCTTTTTGCCATTTTAGTTACTGTTTGTCATCGACAGAATTATTTTAGCAGAATTTAACTCGTGATTTAGGTAGGTACCTACCTAGTAACGAGTACCGGGTTAGGTACTAACCTACGGAGGGTCTGCGATCTGCATAATCTGTATAGAGTAGTACATAATATTGTATTATATCGACGGGTTATCTATACAGAGAGCTGTGATCTGTAACAGAAGGGTATTCTGTACATAATTAAAAACCGTTGTGCAGGAATTTGCAGCGTTTTATTTCTTTTTTTTAAACAATTTTGACGAAAATTCCCAATTTGCTGATAATGAAGAGTTGCGACCCGCACGCTTCGGGAGGCAGGTCGCAGGTTACCCGAATCGCCCGACTGGGGCATCCGAGGCGAACGGTTCTGTGGGGCCCAGCGTCGACCTCTGCTCCTCGAAAGGTTGAAACAAAAAGAAATGCGAGAGAACAAGAAAAAAAGCCTTCAACTCGCAGGGAACCGGGCTCCGTGAAAACATCTGTTCGCTCCTCGCAGGTAGAAGAGAACTTCCGCGCGGACCCGAAGGCCTCATCCATCGGAGGCTTCTTCAGCGGTCCGTCCATAATTTTGTGGTCTGAGCTTTCATCCGATCGCCCCGCACTCGTCAGTGGCGGTCGGTGCGTTAAGAAGAAATATTGCGATTTCGACTTGTCGGTTTATTAACGAATTTCACGATTTAACGAACCAAAGTCCCGGTCCCGAGGGTTATTACGGATTTCGAATTAGGGATGGGACATCGAAAGGTATTTTAATCGGTATTTTCGATACCGATATCGATATCCCTCTTCTACGCGTTTCTACGAGTGTACCTTCAGAACGTTTGTTTTCTGAAACTGGCTTTTGACGCCCCAGCGCAATAGGCTGAAAGCAGAAAATCTGAAGAAACTTGTTTTCCTCCACTCACTCGACGAAGAGTTTTCTAATCAAGTAGGTACATAATATATAATTCAGAGTTGTTGGAATGTTTCTTATTTTTATTTTGTAAATGACTAAATTCGGAATAAACTGTTTCTGTTTCTTTGTTTTTACTCAAATATTTCTGAAAATGAAAATAAAGCCATTGATGAAGTGAGCACTTTTGAGTATTTCATGACCTGTAAGGAGGAGTAACATGTGTGAAGTGAGCGCTTTTGAGTATTTCATGACCTGTAAGGAGGAGTAACATGTGTGAAGTGAGCACTTTTGAGTATTTCATGACCTGTAAGGAGGAGTAACATGTGTGAAGTGAGCGCTTTTTGAGTATTTCATGACCTGTAAGGAGGAGTAACATGTGTGAAGTGAGCGCTTTTTGAGTATTTCATGACCTGTAAGGAGGAGTAACATGTGTGAAGTGAGCACTTTTGAGTATTTCATGACCTGTAAGGAGGAGTAACATGTGTGAAGTGAGCACTTTTGAGTATTTCATGACCTGTAAGGAGGAGTAACATGTGTGAAGTGAGCGCTTTTTGAGTATTTCATGACCTGTAAGGAGGAGTAACATGTGTGAAGTGAGCGCTTTTTGAGTATTTCATGACCTGTAAGGAGGAGTAACATGTGTGAAGTGAGCGCTTTTTGAGTATTTCATGACCTGTAAGGAGGAGTAACATGTGTGAAGTGAGCACTTTTGAGTATTTCATGACCTGTAAGGAGGAGTAACATGTGTGAAGTGAGCGCTTTTTGAGTATTTCATGACCTGTAAGGAGGAGTAACATGTGTGAAGTGAGCGCTTTTTGAGTATTTCATGACCTGTAAGGAGGAGTAACATGTGTGAAGTGAGCACTTTTGAGTATTTCATGACCTGTAAGGAGGAGTAACATGTGTGAAGTGAGCACTTTTGAGTATTTCATGACCTGTAAGGAGGAGTAACATGTGTGAAGTGAGCGCTTTTTGAGTATTTCATGACCTGTAAGGAGGAGTAACATGTGTGAAGTGAGCGCTTTTGAGTATTTCATGACCTGTAAGGAGGAGTAACATGTGTGAAGTGAGCGCTTTTGAGTATTTCATGACCTGTAAGGAGGAGTAACATGTGTGAAGTGAGCGCTTTTGAGTATTTCATGACCTGTAAGGAGGTGTAACATGTGTGGATCAAGGAAGAGTGGGGAGGGGATCCAAGAGGCAAGAGCTGGTTGAAGGGCGTTTTCTGCCGATATTATCGGACCATAACATCGATGTATCGATGTTATCGAATGTGAGGCATCGATGGCGAAAAATCGAATATTGAAGTAAAACATCGATGTTTCGATAATATCGATTTCGATGCCCCATCCCTATTTCGAATGTAATCACCCAAGTAGTTACATAATATATATTATAATTTAACGAATCATTTTTTTAGGAAGGCCGTTCGCGATTTAACGAATTATTACGAAGTACTGCGATTTTTTCTGCCATGACCTAAATAATTTTTGTAGGGATCTAATTACACATTTTTACACAGTTTTAATAAACTGTTTTTCTAATTTCTTTCTTTCAGTTTTCCCCGCATTCTATTCAAACTTTGATTTAACGATTTTTTTTTGCATAACGAATTTGTGGTTAACGAATTTTTGTATTGAACGAACATTTGGCTGAGTCCAAAGGTTCGCTAAGTCGAGGTCCGACTGTCTATAATAAATTAGTTGCAGACAGTGAAATAAATCTTTTTTAGGGGGTTGGGCCTCTCATTAGGACAGTTTTTTGTTTATTATTTTCAATAATGAACCTTCGGAATCCAGCATGAAAATAACAATCCCCCCCCCCCCCCCATTTGATGGTTTCTGTTTCAAAGTACGTAGAATCCGGAAATGGAATAAGAAAACAGCTGCAAGTTATTGCACGGCCGTTTATTATAATTCCCTGTATTGATTCCCCCTCCTGCATAGATCGCTGTTTTCTCTCGTCATTTCCTACCCTCTTGCTCCCCCCAGGAGCGAATACTGGAGCCGGCCCGGGAATTATGGTTTCAAAAAAAATGCGGCGGATAATTCAATAATTAATTATGTTGTTATTCATGAAGCATAGCATTAGCTTGGCGGACCCCAAACGGGACCTACAAACCAAATCTCATTAATTTTGGTTGTTCGTGGTAACTGAGAAAAGTGCGAAGTAAGCGGACGGACAGACATCCATTTTCGGGTTCTTCATACCCTGAAACGGAAACCATGGGTGTAAAAATAGGGGTTTTTTAATAACATGGTTGTAACGTGAGCTTGTGATGTATCGTTTTCCATATTTTTGGGGACGAGAAGACCGAATATGAAGTTGATTTTGACCAACGAGCGAAGATTTGAGGGTCTAACAAAGTGTCAGCCTTAAATTTACGTTAAATTTTGACGGAAATTGTCTTTCTTCAGCACACAGGCTCCATTTGGATCCCAGTTGTGCTCCGAAGCTCGGCAGCCCGATCGGAATACACCAAGGGGTTTTATGGGTGAAAAATGGGTGTAAAAATATGGGTTTTTGAGGTTTTAGTGAACATGAGCTGGTGAGGTATCGTTTTCCATGTTTTTTTTTTAGGGCGAGAAGCCCCAAAGAGGGCCCAAACCACCTCACCAAACCCCCCCCCCCCCCCTTCACCTTTTACCAAAGAGTGAAGAATTGAGGTTGAATCGAAGGTTCCGCTCCCAAAATTCATTTTTTATGAGTCAAAAGCCTGGGAAATGGTCCGAAATCACCATAAATTTATAAAATAACACCAGTGGAAACTATCTAAAATAGCTGTGTCAGTTATTGCATATGAAAGAAACATTAAATGAACAGCCATATTTCTGTGGGTATGATCAATAGAGTAATTAACCCATGTGACAAGGACTTGGCAGCGTTTTTAAATCGTGGACCACACATGATTCATGCTGCGAAGTTAGCTGTCCTTGATAGACTGAAGAGAATGGCTTGGGAAAATTTTATGATTTATTCACCTGATTGCTTTGGGCAATACTTTCTTGCGTGATGTCTTATTGCCGAACTTCAGTGAGAGTACTGTGTCGAACTACATTTGGGTGTGACAGTGCGTATTATGTCTGTACCAAGCTGCAAGCCGCAGTTCGGGTATTTTGGCTTGAAAGTTTGTCATTTGCCAGAATTTGCTGTATAGTTTTTGGTGCCACCATGGTACCAGGGAGCGGTGCCACGCTGGCACCAGTGGTGCCACCTATAAGAAAAATGTGTTTGGTACAGTTTTCCTTGTTTTCCAGCATGGTGAATCGAATGGAATAGCTTTCAACGCTCTATCAATCAGCCTTACATTGATGGACGAAAAATTTATTTAGCTATAAAACGTTACGTAAAATAGCTATTTATTGAGCGTGGTTCTGTCACTGCTATGTTCCTTTCGTTCCTTACTTTCAATATCCTCCAGCAATGCTTCGCCCAGCCTGCAGTAATAATGCGTAATTTCCTTCCACTTGATCGTAATGAGGGGATGTCGTTATAAGTGCAGGTCGCTGTACGAGTACCTACGTGGTACACTGTCGAAAACAAGAACCAAGGTAGGCAGTGCACACGCAGGACCGTCGGGTTCGAAGAACGTTGGGACCTTGCCCTCCGTGACTCACTGCTTCCTCCATGCTTCACAGCGTTACATCCTGCCACCATAGTTGATACCCTCCCCAACAGCGGCCTACGATAATAAATTACAGGTGACCGTGCATCACACCTAACAATCAAGTGAAGATGGTTTTAAATGACGACCCTGCTTACGGCGGCCAGAGCCCAGCGAAGACTCGATGTCCCTTCTTCACGATTGAAGAAGAACGAGTTATGATTGAATGAATGTTTTTACATCAGAACGATGGCAGTATAAAATATTTGCTGTTGCAAAATCCCGTTTTGACCCCCAAAAAAATTTCATAACTTAAATTGAAAAAAAATCCCAAAAATTCAAAATTGATCAATCTCCCACAAAAACCCTCCGTCAAATTTGCCTCTTTTTTAGCAGGGAAAAGGAATCCTGATTAAGTTGGTACCTACTTAATATTGTAAAATAAGTTTGAGCAAAATGTATACCTACTTACATTTATGGATGTCAAACAACGAGTCATACCATCACGATTAAAGAAGAACGAGTAATGATTGAATGAATGTTTTGACATCAGAACGATGGCCATATCAAGCATTTTTGCTGTGTTACTAGGACACCTGTCTGAAAAATCCCGTTTTGACCCCCAACAAATTTTCAAAACTTAAATTGAACAAAAAATCCCAAAAATTAAAAATTGATCAATCTCCCAAAAATACCTCCGTCAAATTTGCCCCTTTTTTAGCAGGGAAAAGGAATCCTGATTAAGTTGGTATTAGCGAATTTTCAAAGAAAATGAAGCTATTGCAATGGCTTCGAAATTTAAATAATATCAATTTTTGGAAATTTTCTTCATAGAAATCCGTTTCAGACCATTCTAAAACGATTCCTGAAATTTAACACTTTTTTATATGTATACTAGCGGATTACCCGGGCGTTGCCCCGGTCGGGGTGCGTAAATAACTGGACGTAAAGTTCCCCCTCCCCCGCACCATTACCGACTGTGTACTCGTGGTGGGTTGTGTTGATGCAAGTTTAAAAACCACAGTCATGCAGCATGGCTATAAGAGCGAATTTTCGAAGAAATAACTGATTTTATGTAAAATAACCACGTTCCTTCATCTTCAAAGTGTTCCAGTTTGAGAACGGAATGAGATATCGCAATTCTGATTTCACCATCGTGTTCAGCGTACAAAAACCTTTAAAATGAGGTGTCACTTGTCAGACTGTTTCATTTTGGGAATTTATGGGTAATTTCCCCCCCTAAAACTCCCCAAAACTCCCCCTTAGAGTGACCCGATTCTGCCCATCTACGAACATGTACACAGTAGAACATCTGATTTAAATCGTGTTGTCCTAAAATGGAGTGAACTTTCCTTGTGAAAACAACTTTGAAAAAAGATTTGACGCCGTGTTGATAGGTACCAATAAATAACTCGGCGAGTTGCTGCGAACATTGTAAATATGTAAATAACTCGGCAAGTTGTGGTCCTAGAAAAATCGTTCGCCACTTTTCGGAAAGAGGGGAATTTGCCCTAGCCGAGGACACCACTCACGACCCGATATGAAAAACTCGACGAAACTGCTTTTCCCATTTTTCTTGACAACGACATTCTCGACAACAACTTTTCAAGATCGGGGTTGCTAGGAATAGCCTGAAAACCGTTGAAGGAAGTCTCCACCGAGAATGCAACCTAGTCAGAAACCATCCCCGGTGTTCCCAAAACATATTCCCAAAGTTTCATCCCGATCGGTCGAGTAGTTTAGGAGTCTATAGGGAACATACATACATACAGACAGACATTCATTTTTATATATAGAGATATATATTTATATATATGTGTGTCACTCCAGACGATAACTCTCGATAGAATTGAGATAAACAGCTCAAATTTGCACAAAAAATCTATCTTGGCAATCGAAAGGCTAAGTTCGAAGATGGGCGGAATTGGCCTACTCTAAGGAGGGTTTTGGCGCATTTAAAGTGCGCAAAAATTACCCAAAAATCCCCAAAATGTTATTTTCCAACAAGTGACCCCTCATTTTAAAGGTTTTTGCACGCTGAACACGATGGTGGAATCGGATTTTAGATATCTTGATCCGTTCTCAAATTAGAGCATTTAAAGTGCGCAAAAATTACCCAAAAATCCCCAAAATGTTATTTTCTAACAAGTGACCCCTCATTTTAAAGGTTTTTGCACGCTGAACACGATGGTGAAATCGGATTTTAGATATCTAAATCCGTTCTTAAATTAGAGCATTTAAAGTGCGCAAAAATTACCCAAAACTAGGATAATCTTTAAACTCTTACCCCCCCCCCCCCCCCCCCCTACCCCCTTAGAGTGGTCAGATTGAAAAATGTGAGAAGTATTAATTGAAGACGAGAGTCGAAGCAAAAAAGGGGGAGGCAAACGATTAGTACAACTCCTTGAATTTCCCATTTGACATATAATTGTTATGATACCTTCATAGATAGACAAGTACCGGCCCACGTATTACTAGAAGGAAGACGAAAGAAAAAATCTATTTCAAATTATTCAATTTAGGTACTAACAGTAGGAGGAAGAAGTTTTCCTTTATTCAAAACCGTAGCCATTAATTCGAATATTTCTTTGAAAATTCGCTCATTAAGTCATGCTGCATGACTGGTTTTCTACCTAATATTGTAAAATAAGTTTGAGCAAAATGTATACATTTATGGATGTCAAACAACGAGTCATACCTGTCTATCTACCCACTAATACTAGGTGTATGAGGAGTCATTAAAATCTAATTTAAAAAACTATTCATGCCTCCAGAAACATTAGGTAGGTACATTAATAACGAAAAGTGAATAGAAATGCATTTACTCCCAAACTTTGGTTGAACAGCAATGCATTTACTCCCAGTCTTTGCTCAAACAACGAGTGATACCTGTCTATCTACCCACTATTACTAGGTGTATGACGAGTCGTTAAAATCTATTGAAAAACTATTCATACCTCCAGAAACCTTAGGTAGGTACTTTAATAACGAAAAGTGAACACAAATGCATTTACTCCCAGTCTTCGGTTAAAACAGGGCTATGGGTAAGTAGGTGGGTGTTAAATAAGTTATCTCAGGTGACAAACGTTTTAGTGGCATACCGTAATTTTACCCCATTAGTAGAGACCGACTTATACTGTTCTTTACTTATACCTAATCAAAGTGATCTTAGACCTGGTAAAAGAAAACGACATTTTTGAGGAATGGGAAGGAATAAAAAATACCAGTCTGTAACAGCTCGTTGTTGTTGTTCTCACATTCTTTGCTAAGGCTCACCAGTATTGTCTTATTTGGCCACAGATATGGTGGAACAGCTTGCGAAGCTACCTCTGTGCTTGGGACGAAACAATCAAATTTGATTTTTATTAATTTTTTTATTAAAAAAAAAAATATATATATATATATATATATCTGTCGAGTCAGTCAAAAAATCCCGCAAGAATCCCGTTTCGGTCACATCTCGAAAAGTCCCACAGCTAGACGAAAATTCCCGCATTTTGTGATAAATTCCGCACATTGGTAGCACTGAATATTTGTGTGGTAACTTCTGTTTTCTTTGAATTCTCCTTAAAACATTGATTATGGATATCTCACAAAAACTGCCCCAAATGTCAACTAAATTCACCATTTAACTTGATAGATACGTGTACCCTTGTTTTACAGCATCCAACGTGTAAATACCTAGAAACAGTGTCATTTCAAAGCTTTTATAAAACTTGGTTGTGGAACAAATTAATGAGGAATTCTTTGGTTTGAATCGTGATCGTGTTTTACCTCGAAAAGCCCTGGTCAGGAAGGAATGAGTCGTGCGCAGTCATATTAAAATATTCAGCCCTCGCAGGTTTTTCATTGTTGACGTTTGCTGTCTGATGAAGGGGAGGCTGGTGTAACCAAGATCCATTTAATAACAGTGGCATCTGAAGCAACAAAGCTGCCTTCCCGGAACGCCACAACAAACAAAAGGCTCGAGTAGAGGCCCCTCTCGGGTTTCAAGTTCCTTCCTCATTTTGAGCCTATCGCATGCAGAAGGTACTGTCATAGCTTGCCGGAGTCGTTGGGAGACTTACACGGGGAAGGGATGACAATGCAAGTCAGGTGATACCGCACAATACCTTCATGGTGACGTTGTCTGACACGTGTATCCCCTGGAGCATTGCCAGTCCAGAAATCCAGTTTAAGTCTTCTTCAGTGACCTTGACGGGTTAACAAAAATGGAAAATTGATAAAATGCTATTGGTACCTAGCGAACTGGCAAATAGGTTTTCTGCATGCATGTTACTGACTCATTTTGAATTAGGTGGATATGAAAATATCAAGTACATCGCTAACTGTAGATCCACTCATTAGGATGTGGATGTAGTCCAACTCTTGGTTAAGTACCTGAATGGTTAATTGCGGCGTTTTCTATCAAAAGCAGCTGATTCCATTTTTGTAAATTTCTGAGGAGAGACTTCTCGAGTCCACAACTTCCGTAGGTATATCCACGTAGAATTAGGCCAGTTTCATTTTCACCCCACCTAATTAGTACATACCAAATATCAATTAGGCTAATTACGAGTACGTTGGAATGAGCTGGTTTTGTTGCAAAAACGAGAGGTTTTTAACTTTTCCTTCACTTTTTCCCGTAATTAATTGGCGTTAAATGGGTTTTAACGGTATACCAATATTAGTGTTGTTACATTATGTTTTTTATGAGTTTTAAAATGGTGAGATGTAAGTAGTTTATTCCTGCAAAAAAAAAACTGAAAATTATGGGGACTAATTATTAATTAAACTGAAAATTATGCGCACGTATTTATTTATTTTTTATTTTATTTTTTTAATGAAAGTCAATTCCATTTCTATGGTTTTTCAAAGTTTCCTCCAATTCTGACGTCAGTGCACACCTCTCGCCTGGGTGGGACCCTCCTGCCCACTGTGACGTCAGAATTGGTGGAAACTGAAAAATCATAGGAAAACAAGAGTACTTATCGCAGGACAGTGTGGGTTCATAGATCTCAGAATGTAATCTAGTTTCATTAAAAAATAATATAAACCGCATTTGTGACCCATGCGCATGTAGGCCGTTCAAAATTTGAGGCATAAAATGTAAAATATGTAAGAAGGACATCAACTTTAAATCTTTTATTCATTTAGGGCGGTATTCATAGTCCTCACTTTAATTAAAGTAAATGCTTAAGTGAACAAATAAGGAAGCAACGTCCACTTGGGCTATTCATAGTCAGTGATGAAGGAAATGCTTAAGTCTTCCTTTAGCATTTCCTTTATTCCTATTTCATAGACAATAAGTACAGAAAAATCTTTACTTTTTGGCCTAAATAAGTGGAAAAAACTGAGGTACGTCGAAAGGTACCTTAAGCATTTCCTTATTGATCGTTTGCACTGTTCTCTTTTCATTTATGTCATCTTTTCAGTGTCATCATTCTCGGCATTCTTATTTCTTTTCCTAATTATTCGGGTTTTTTGTTTGTTTTGATACGATGGATTACGAAATGTTGTTTGACTTCGATGAGTGGGATGACGAGTTCGATGTAACGGAGAGCATGCGGGTGATGCATACCGGCTTCATTTTCGGTCTAAAAAATTCGTTCTTTCGCACACAGGCTCCATCTGGGCCCTAGTTGTGTCCCGAAACTTTGCAACCCGATCGGAATATACCCAGGAGTGTTATGAGCGAAAATGTGTATGAAAATTGGTATTTTTTGTGTTTTAGTAAAACGAGCTTTTCAGTATCGGTTTCTATGTTTTTGTGGGACGAGAAGACGAATATGAAGTTGATTTTGACCAAAGAGTGGAAAACTAAGCTTCTACCAAAGGTTCTGCTCCTAAAATTGATTTTTTATGAGCCAAAAACCTGGGAAACTGTCTGAAATCACCATCAGTTTGTATAATAACACTAGAAAAAGTGTCAACAGGTGAATCAAGGCAATTTAAATGGCACTGCCAATGATCAAAAATAATTTGAAAAAAAAGTAGCGTACCTAATTTGTGTTTTGGGGGCCAAAATTGGTGGAAACATTCAGAAATAGCTATTTCAATTATTTCCCATTAACGAAACTATTAATGAACAGCCAAAATTTCTGTAGGTAAGTCCAATAGAATAATAAACCCATGTGACAAGGACTTTGTTCATCAATTTCCTTTGCATTTTGTAAATATTCACTCTTCGAAGTAGCTAATCCTAACCTGAGCCGGGAGTTTGCCATCGATTTTGATAGTTCATCAAAAATTGTTCCAAACGTTTTCGATTTGTTCATTATTGGTTAACTTTATTGACTTTGCCTACTAATAAGATTCTGCCTGACCAAAAGTAGGATAAAACCCAATTATTTCTTTTTTTCTAAGACCAATTGGTAGTTGATTCCACTGAAAAGGCAAACCAAGGAACTACAGTAAGAACGTAATTTATATTTAAAAGGATAAGTAAAAAAGTTAAAGAGTGAGTAAAAACAAAAGGGAAGAAGGAGGGAAAAGAAGGGAGGAGTAATACAGAAGGGAAAGGGAGAAGTAAATGCACGTCAGCACCGCTAAACGCGAGCACCAAGTGTATTATAGAAGTTCTCAAAATAAAGGTTGCTTGCTCCACTGTTTACTTGTCCTGACACAGAGAGGATGCTGGACAACGGCGTTCACAACAACGGAAAACCGACAGAACGGCACGGCTAATAGGCGAGGACATATAACTAAACAAAAACACACACCCTGCCAGAACTGCCAACTTAAGCTCAAACCAGAGAGTTGGGAAAAATTTTGACTTAAATAAAGATTTTTCTTAATTTTATAAAGTAAAAGATTAAGTAAAGATTTTTCTTTACTTCGGGGAGTAATGTCTATGAAAGCGAAATCAGATAAAGCATTTCCTTAAGAAATTATTTTACTTTCAGAAGTAAAGTATTATTTTCACTTAAGTCAGGACTATGAATACCGCCCTTAAACTCTATTACAATTCCTTATTTTAAAAAAGTTAAAAAAGTACGTTAAAAAAATCACAATAATAACAGCTTATTTTTATCATTTCTGCTTGAATGGTTGCATTATTTTGTCGTCATAATCCATGAGTTCACATTCGTCATTCACTTCTTGCCTTCTTTTCTTGAAGTTGAATTACATACTTAAAATTATCGAGACTTTCAATGGTTTCATTACTCTAGCGATCCTGGCGGGAGAAGCTTGGAATGAGCTGGATTTGGACCAGAGGGCTTTTCTTGTTTGAATTAACTTGATTTAAGCTTTATCTCTTCGTAAGGTTATGAGGGGCCGTGCAGAATGTGCACACCAAAAAAAAAAACTTTGAAAAAAGCAAAAACGCCTCAAATGAGCTGCCATTTCCAGCTGCTTCCTGGCGCTGTTGCGGAGTTGCCTCAAAACCTGTACAGCAAAGATGGTCCAGCGAATGCACCTACAAAAATTCAAGTCCTAAAGACACAAAATTTGCTACTATTACTACTGCTATTACTATTAGCGTTGGCATTGAAAGGTCTGACTACCTTGGTAATTAGCAGTGATGATAGCTTGGTAATTAGCAGTGAGGTTTTGATAGTTTCGTTGAATATCTTTGCATCTCATATGGATCGAGGGTGTGCGTCGAGCCCTGTATGCACTGTGTGTGTGTGACTTTCGTGGGAAACCTTCTTATGGTAGACGTCCGATGGATGCCGGTTCGAAACCGGTTGATTATGTCCACGAGGAAGGCAGCATCCGATAGACGAGTCCAAGCTCCCCACGGGCTTCAGAAAACAAACCCTTCCAGAGGAAGGACGTTTTTGCTCTTCAACAGTTGTCTGGATGAAGTGGAATCCACGTTTTTGTTGGCTTTCTAAAGTTGGCGACGAAGGCCTTCTGCCGTTCAGTGATAACCGCTTGCCACCACACACCGTAGGATTCCAGTTTCGTAACGTGATCTCGTCTTCTGCCAAGTACATCTAACTGTTTCTGAGCAACCGGGAAAAACGAGGCTCGGTTCCTTCTTGATTATCTGAACTCCTCACAGATTACGAGCAATACAGCGGGGCTTGCCCGGTCATTTATTATGTGGAAATCACGTTATCTCACGAAATCCCCTTACAGAATATTTTTCATTCTATGCTTCACTAAGTTAAAAAAAAAACGCGGCAAATTATTACACAACGGTTTATTATTTACCTTATAGCTGCCTCTTCTGCCTAGATCACTGTTTTCTGTAGTCAGTACCCTCGAGCTCCCTCCAGGAAAGCCCTAAATGGAGTACAGGAGCCGGCCCCGGAATTAAAGTTACATGCAAATGCGCGGGATTCAGTCATTAATTATTTGTTGTTATTCATGAAGCAATAATAATAAACCGTTGTGTAAAAATTTACCCAATAATACATCAACGATTGTTCAAGTTGCAAAAGTACTTATCAACAAAATCCGAAAGAGCAATCATTTTTCAAGTGGAATAATATCACAGAACAACCAAGACTTCATACGGCCATCCGCGATTATAATCAGGTGATCCCTAGCGATGATATCTGGGCCGGATTTATACCGTTTGATTCACCATCATGTTGACGAAGTTTTTCTGTGCAAGTTTTTCGGTGCCGAAATTTCTGTCCCCATTTGGGAACACATTTGGGTCCTAGTTGTAGTCCAAAGCTCCGGCACCCGATCGGAATACAACCAGGGGCGTTATGGGAGAAAAATGGGTGTAAAAGTAGGGGTTTTCGAGGTTTTTTGAGGTATTAGTGAACACGAGCTTGTGATGTATCGTTTTCCATGTTTTTTAGGGAGAGAAGACCGAATATGAAGTTGATTTTTACAAAAGAGTGAAGAATTGAGGTTGTAACGAAGGTTAAGCTCCCGAAATTCATTTTTTGTGAATCAGAAACCTGGGAAATTATCTGAAATCACCATAAATTTGTATAATAACACTAGAAGTTGTATTAGCAGGTGAATCAAGACATTAAAAAAAAAGCCGAGGTCGTGTTTTTGAGGGCCAAAATTGGTGGAAACCATCTATCATAACTATTTCAATTACTGCGCATGAAAGAAACAATAAATGAACAGCAATATTTCTGTAGGTGTGTCCGGTAGAATAAGAAGCCCAAGTGACAAGGACTTAACAGCGTTTTTTATTGCATTTTCGGATTCTACATACCTTGAAACGTAAACCATCAAATTTTGTGGGGGGGGGGGGTTAATTTTTTTTTCTTGCTCGATTCCGAAGGTTTATTATTAAAAATAATGAACCAATAAGCGTTATTTTTTAAACGATTTTTAACGAGGGTTCCCGCGGAAAAAGGAGAGTTTTGGGAGGTTTTCCTAAAAATTAGTCGATTTTTTCATTAATGCCGAAAATGTTGTAATTTTTCACGCTTTTCCCGGTTTTCCGTAGACGCCTCGAAAATTCCGTAGAAATCGGATAAATCCGTAGATCTGGCAACCCTGGCGGGACGCAGGTGGAAGTCGCCTTGAGCTGCGTAAAACCGGTTCAAAGTTCAGATAACGCGGCGGAGGGATGAAGTTGAAGTTGACGAACGAGGCATTGGGACAGAGGGAAAAATAAAGAGAAGGAAAAAAAAAACCGCCTCGAGAGGGGCAGCTCAAGTGTGGCGAAGGTCGTAACCTGAGGCGGGTCGAGGAGGCACAATGAGCCTGGAGAGCGACAATGCTGAGCGGCCCGCGAGCATTACGACATATTCATTGTTCCTCCTCCTGCGGTCAGCCAAACGTAACTGGGACGAACCGCCAGTCGGACTGAACGAGAAGAGCGGAAGGACCGGTGAATCTGCTGGGCGTCGCCTTGTTACCCACCACGAACTATTTCCAGGCGGTTTTGGTTTATTATTCTTTGAATAATACACCTATGTATTTCTTTTCCGTTTCAAGGTGTGTAGATTCCATACATGTAATGTCCATCCGCCGAACGCCGTATCACGCATACCGGCTTCATTTTCGGTCTAATAAATTCGTTCTTTCGCACACGTGCTCCATTTGGGCCTTAGTTGTGTCCCGAAATTTTGCAGCCCGATCGGAATATACCCAAGGGTGTTATGAGTGAAAATGTGTGTAAAAATCGGTACTTTCTGTGCTTTAGTAACATGTTAGTAAAATGAGCTTTTGAGGTATCGTTTTCCTGGTTTTTGGGGACGAGAAGTCCGAATATGAAGTCGATTTTGACCAAAGAGTGGAAAATTGAGGTTCTACCAAATGTTCAGCCCCCAAAATTGATTTTTTATGAGTCAAAAACCTGGGAAATCGTCTGAAATCACCATCAATTTGTATAATGATACTAGAAAAAGTGTTAACACGTGGATCAAGACGATTAATTGGCACAATCAATGATCAAAGATACTTTGAACAAAAAAAAAAAGAAAAAGAAAAAAAAGGAGGATCGTATGATTCGTGTTTTAGGGACCAAAATTGTTAGAAAACATCAGAAATAGCTATTTCAATTATTTCACGTGAAAGAAACAATAAATGAACAGTCAACATTTCTGTAGGTATGTCCAGTAGAATAATAAACCCATGTGACAAGGACTTTGCAGCGTTTTTCTAGGGTGGCCGGACTCTTGGTCCGTACTCATAGCACATCTGCATATTCTGGCCAAAACCCAGGAAAAAACGCTGCAAAGTCCCTGTCACATGGGTTTATTATTCTACTGGACGTACCTACAGAAATTTTGGCTGTTCATTTATTGTTTCTTTCATGTGGAATTATTGAAATAGCTATTTCTGATAGTTTCCACCAATTTAGGCCCCCAGAAACACAAATTAGGTTTTTTTTTAAATCATTGATAGTGCCATTTAATTGTCTTGATTCACCTCTTGGCACTTTTTCTGGTGTTATACAAATTGATGGTAATTTCAGACAATTTCCCAGGTTTTTGCCTCATAAAAAATGAATTTTGGGAGCTGAACCTTCGTTACAACCTCAATTCCTTACTCTGGTCAGAATGGACTTCATATTCGGTCTTCTCGTCCTAAAAAACACGGAAGAGGTACCTCAAACGCTCATTTTACTAAAATACCAAAAACGCTGCGAAGTCCCTGTCACATGGATTTATTAATTCTACTGGACATACCTACAGAAATTTTGGCTGTTCATTTATTGTTTCTTACTTGTGAAATTATTGAAATGGCTATTTTTGATGGTTTCCACCAATTTTGGCCCCCAAAAACACTAATTAGGCTCGGCTTTTTTTTACAGATTATTTTTGATCATTGATAGTACCATTTAATTGTCTTGATTCACCTGTTGATACTACTTCGTGTTATTATACAAATGTATGGTGATTTCAGACAATTTCCCAGGTTTTGACTCATAAAAAAGTAATTTCGGGAGCTTAACCTGCGTTACAACCTCAATTCTTCACTGTTCTGTCAAAATTAACTTAATATTCGGTCTTCTCGCCATGAAAACATGGAAAACGATACCTCACAAGCTCATGCCCACTAAAACTTCAAAAACCCCTCGAACACTCATTTGTTGTTTTTTACATTCATTTTTCTCCCATAACACCCCTGGGTGTATGCCGATCGAGCTGCCGAGCTTCGGAGCACAACTAGGACCCAAATGGGGACCCAAACTGTGTGCGGAAGAACGAGGATTTTAGACCAAAATTTAACGTAAATTTGAGGCTGAAACTTCGTTAGAACCTCAATTTTCCACTCTTGGGTCAAAATTGACTTCATATTTGGTCTCCTCGTCCCAAAAAACATGGAAAACGATACCTCAAAAGCTCATGTTACTAAAACACACAAAATACCTATTTTTATACCTATTTTCACCCATAACACCCCTGGGTATATTCCGATCGGGCTGCAAAGACACAACTAGGACCCAAATGGAGCATTTGTGCTAAAGAACGAATTTTTTAGACCGAAAATGAAGCCGGTATGCATGGGCGGGCGGACATTGCATTTTTTTAATCTACGCACCTTGAAACTTGAAAGAAAAAATTTTGAGCGGGTGTTATACAAATTCTTTGCAGAGCGAATACATAGGTGTATTATTCACATAATGATAAACCAAAACGTCTGCCAATTCGAGTAGGCAGTATAGCTTCCTCAATTGAATCACATTTAGGGCGATTTGGAATTGCGCCCAACTCTCTACCTGCTGACTCGGCTGTGTGAATTACGCCCGTACATGTTGAGGTAGATAAGGAGAGGTAGTTGAATTGCACCCTTCCAGTTTGAAGGCAGGGGGAAAAGTACTTGAATTGCGCCCATTGTTGCACCGGATGTTCTGATTGAAGCTGAGCAGACTTCAAAGTGCATCTGTACTGGAAAAGAATAATTTAGCTGTCTAGCCAGCGAGCTATATTCCCTATCCAGCTACAATGATAATAAAATAGTACTATTCGACCCACTTCTATTTCACCTCCCCCGTAGACAGTTGCCGCTTCATCCTGCGAAAACTGAATCCTTCGATGATGAGGATAGAATTCTCTCGCTCACTTTCAGATGTTTCAATCGGATCGCCCTTGGAACACACAGACCGACAATCGGAGTAGGTCGATAATCATATCCGAGCAGATTTTTAGTTTTGCCCTACTGTACTTCGACCATGTTTAGTTATCGCCCAAACGATGCGTTGTTTACTCAAGTGTCAATGGTACATAACTATTTACCGTCGTGTGATAATTTACGCTGTGAGGAACCCCGTTTTTCGTCATTCTTCTCCCTTTCGCTCGCATTTTTTTTCTCCGGACTTATCAGGAATTACCCTGCGTACTAAATCTGCCAACCAAAACTATTCCACTAGTCACTAGGGTCGCAAGACTACAATGTACGTAGTTGGATATCGGTAAATAAAAATGTCTTTGCCACCATTCGTATTATGACCTGATATTGCCTAATCTTCATACATACAACAGCGTACAGTTAACAGTATGCTATCTCAAGGCATCAGCAAATCTAACTGAACGACCTTGTGGTCTGTACAAAATGTTTTGACATCCATATTCTACCGGCATGCCGGAATGCTCCGTCCCCTTGTCTACAGGTTTTTGGAAGCCTCAAAAGAAATAAAATGCTGACAATTAGGTAGCTTATTAATAAAAATTGTACGAACTAAATCACTCGCGACGAAATCGTGGAAACCCATTTCAAAGAAAAACGGAGTTATTGAAAAAAATAGTCTATTTCCACTAATACACGAAAAACGCAAAAAACACTGTTATACCGGATGATTTAGGAAAAATCTATGAGTTTATCGTAAGGATTTTAACCAGATGGACCCTTTAAAACGCAATGTTTATGGTTAATTTTTAAATGCATTTTTTTTAACCTAGTTACTCGCACGAAAAGTTCAGACTGCTACATGTATGTTTGCCTCCATTAGAAATGACGTTGAAATTTGATTCATTTGTATATCTGGTTATGCATCCGATTGATTTATTCGCTCGAACTTACTTGTCTGATCGTTTTGACGGTGCGCTGTGTAGCATTTAAAACGGAGAGAAAGCTGCGTGCACCTGGTCAGAGACCATCCACCAATGCTCATTTCCAAGTGAAGACATCAGACCCTGGGCTCTTTGCCAGTTTTCACTCTTCCTTCCTTTCCCGTCTCTCGTCATATCGAACCGTGGAAGTTGAACCCCTTCCCGCTGAGCTGCTGTGCGTGGAAGTGTATCGTAAACCACGATAAAACCCAAAGGGGGGAGCTCAGGAGCCAATGTTACTGATACACGGTTACTACGCAAGTTTATTGTTCTGGAACCACTCAACTCGGTGAAAGCATTTCTGCTTTTTTCTGGTCATACTTCGAAATTGACTTCCAAGTTTAGAACTGCAGTCTCCCAACACGTTTTTGTCCGTTTCCTGCGTCGTTGATCATAGGAGTACGAAATGTTTTAAAAACATAGCTTTCTCGTATCTCTGTAAGAATGTACATTGTAGGGAGTAAGTCACACACGGACGGCATTTTGAACAGGAAGGAATCAACCTCTAAAAATTGGAAAATTAGATGAGAGTGCTATGGAACAGGCCAAGTCGGTATCTGCTTTCAGCAAAAAGGAACCGCTGCAAAAATTGGAATTTGAAAAAAAATCCTTGAATTTGAAATAGAGCTTCAGAATGGGTCCACCCGTGAACAATCTTCATTGAAAGGATAATGGCGTTCTCTGATTCAGCGGAGATGGGGCTGTTGGTTCTTCTTCTGGGTAGAATCCGTCTCAACCGACTTCAGCCGAACTGCAACGCTGCACTGCTGCTGTGAATAATTTGGTGGCAACCCTGTTCGCATTAATTAGCCCGATTCGTTCAAAGCCGATTTTGTTATATGGTCATGTGGGGGCATCGTTTTCCATGTAAATTTGTTCACTGACTCGTTTGAAAAAAGTCTTGAAACGGTCTCCCTTCTTCCAGTGTTACTATGAGGAGAAAAATGGATGAAACTAATTTTTTTAAGGGTTTTTATGCATTAAGACGGAACCTACAACCAGAATCTTAATTTTTTAACGTTCTACTGAAGTAGTTGAGTAGTTTTCTCTTGGAAGTGACGAAGAACTCAAATAGGTTTGAGAGGAAAAAAGAACCTGTGGTTTTTTATCCCATGGTTGATTGTTGGTAGCGGTTGATCATTTCTCAGGCTGGGACCAGCTGTAGTGGTTAGTCACGTAGACTGCAGTACAGCGATATGGCATTTTTCAGAATGGAACAAACTCCTTACATGGAAGTCCTTGATATTTTAACGTTCTAATTATTTTCCAAGTAATTTAATTATTTAATTTGAACGTTCTAAGTAATTTAATTATTTTCTTAAACAAATGACGCGGACTCTAGTTTAGGATTGAGGAAGACAAACAATAAGAAAAATCCAGTAAAAATATCACCTTGTTTGCAAATGTGAAATAACTTTGATGCCAGATTACTCAAAACTAGGTTTCTGGAGTTCGCTCCTTTCTGATTTGCCGTCCACAACTCCACATCATAATTAGTTGGTGTGTCCTTGATTAATTCCATCAACAAAATCGGTGTAGGTACGTATGGAATTGATTTTAACGGAGTATTGGCTTTATGAAATCGAGTTTGTTGTTCCGTGATATTATTTAATTCAGTAGGATCGTTATGTTTAATTTTGTAGGATTGTTGATAAGTACAAGTTTGTTATCACGTTCAAACTAATCATCAAAATTAGATGCAAATTTTGATATAATATTATATATATGTTGCGGGTCCTGCTTAGGTTTACGGACCTTCAGAATTTCAAAAATGACAGGATGGTGAGTTCGTGGGAGCAGTAGTGTGGCGCATTACAGGGGATGTGGGGCGTGGAAAAATCCATATTTACCTATGTAACTGTAGTCGCTGAACGATAGATACTCCGAATCTGGTGGGATTTTAGTCGTGCCTGCGTGTCAATATTGCGTGGGCAAGTATAACTCATAAACTCTTTATTTACACTGTTTTAGGGCAAGACCCCATAATATAACAGTGCAGCAAAATGACTTCAAATAAGTGACGGCATGCTATGACGTAGGCGGTATTTTTTTGTTTTGATAAGAGTAAGAAAGAGAGGAAAAAAAAACGCTGCGAAGTCCTTGTCACATGGGTTTATTACCCAATTGGACATATCTACAGTAATTTTGGCTGTTAATTTATTGTTTCTTTCATGTGCAATAATATTGATATAGCTATTTTTAGTGGTTTCCACCAATTTTGGCCCCCAAAACCACGAGAGGCCTTTTTTTAAATTTTTTTTTACAGATTATCTTTAATCATTGATGGTGCAATTTAATTGTCTTGATTCACCTGTTGATATTTGATTATTGTTCTAGTGATATTATACACATTTCTCAAAATTTACCTAGTTTTCACAAAATGGTGGTTTCACAAAATTTAGCAAGTTTTTGACTCATAAAAAATGAATTTAGGGAGCTGAACCTTCGTTACAACCTCAGTTCTTCACTCTTTGGCCAAAATCAACTTCATATTCGGTCTTTTCGCCCTAAAAAACATGGAAAACGATACCTAGCAACCTCACGTTCCCGGAAACATTTTTTAAAAACTCTCGAAAACCCCTATTTTTACACCCATTCTCCTCCCATAACACCCCTGGGTGTATTCCGATCGGGCTGCCGAGCTTCGAAGCACAGCTAGGACCCAAACTGTGTGCGCAAGAGCAACGATTTTAGACCAAAATAAGGCTGAAACTTCCTTCGTTAGACCCTCAATTTTCCACTCTTTGGTCAAAATCTACTTCGTATTCGGTCTCCTCATCCTTTAAAAAACATGTAAAACAACACCTCACAAGCTCATGTTACTAACACACCGAAAACCCCTATTTTTACACCCATTTTTCACCCATAACATCCTTGGGTACATTCCGATCGGGTTGCAAAGTTTCGGGACACAACTAGGTCCCAAAAAAAAATGGAGCCTGTGTGTGAAAGAACGGATTTTTAGACCGCAAATTCGAGTAGATATGGATGATACGGCGGACGGCCATTGCATTTTTGGAATCTACGCTCCTTGAAACACAAAATAAAAAATGTTGATGATGTGTTGTTGAAGGGAATAGGTGTATTAGTCACAAAATAATAAGCCAAAAGAAATGGTAAATAGTGTAGGAACAAGGTATCCACCGCAAAAAACGACCCTACTAAATCAGGGTCTTAGGCAGTGATTTACGGTCAAGGGGGAAATAAAAACCTTTGTGTAATAATTTGCATAGTTTTTCCTTTCGTTATCGTACGTCCCTAGACCTAAGTGTTATAATATTTTTTGTCAGTTGAAATATAGGTGTAAAGTTATATTGGTAGGTAGTTAGTTGATAGTCAGTTCTCCAGTCGTTTTCGCTCGGGTTGTAAAGGAAACTTGGTAAGCTGTCGGATGTCAGTCTGCAGGTACCTGCCTAGCGATGGTAGGTTCCTGCATTCTAGTTAAAATTCATCGACAGCCTGAACTTCGGACCCCGCTCGTGCGCCTCTGCGCACCCTCCTGCGCTCACTCATCATTCATTCGTCTTCCACTCTCACCACTTCACCAGCCAAAACCTGCCGTCGCCCTTCTCGTGTGGCAGGTGTCGTTTCTATCCCACAAGGCCCGTCCATTATTTTGGGTCACGAATGACTTTTTGTTACCTTGGAAAATAGAAACCTTATTGCTGGAACTGATTTCTTCCGGGACCCTTTGCTCACGTCGAGTTGACCGACGGTTTTCCATTGATCCCTAACAAAAAATAACATAGGATTGCCAGGTTGTACATTTTTTCCTATAATAATAAATAATACTTATTTTTTCGTACACTGTCGAACTAATAATGGGGAATAACAGGATGCCAGAATGTACGCTTTTTCTACAGTTTTTCGTATTTCATTTTCGTACTGTATTTCATTGTTCATTTCCTACTACATTTCATTTTTCTTACTGTATTTCATTTATTTTTTTTCGTACCTACTATATTTCTTACTATATTTTGTACTATATTAAATTATATTATTACTAATATAGTACTATAGTACGAAATAGCGGCAGGATAGTAGTAGTAGTAGTATAGTATTATAGTAGTAGTATAATATAGTATTATATATATTATTACTGTATTGCAGAGGATTGCCAGATTGTACATTTTTTCCTATAATAATATTATTTTTTCGTACTTACTACTTATATTTTGTGCTGTATTTCATTTTCCATTTCTCATTTCGTACTATATTGCATTTCGTACTATTTTTCATTTTTCGTACCTACTGTATTTCGTACTACCTATATTATGTTTTTTTTTCGTACACTATTTTTTCGTAGTTATGGGGAGTAACGTAGGATTGCCGGATTGTACATTTTTTCCTATAATAATGCTATCTTTTCTTTTCTCGTAGACTATCGAAATAATAATGGGGATTACCCACGGTTCCAGAATTGCTGATCCCCCCCCCCCCCCCCCCACAAATTTGCTTTTTGTGTTTGCTGTTGAAAAACCGAAACTTTTCGCCGGAATGGCATATAAATAATTATATTAGTTTAATTTCCAAGATTACATAGAGTGACGTCATATCCGCACTTCTTCCTCCGTGGCACAGCATAGCAGAACGGACACCGCAACTTCTCGGGTGGTAGTATAGGCCACCTCAACCTCGTGGATTATATAAAACAAGCTGTATCCATAGAAACTCGGTAACGACGTCATCAAAACTTCGACAAATTAAGAATCAACTAGGTACTCATTTCTTGTCCAAATGAGCAATTCGTAATTTTACTTTCTCATCTCTTATGTCGCCTTCGAATAAAAAACGCTGCAAAGTCGTTGTCACATGGGTTTATTATTCTATTGGACATAACAGCAGAAATTTTGGCTGTATTTATTGTTTCTTTTGTGAGCAATAATGCAATAATTGAAATACCTATTTGTGATGGTTTCCACCAAATTTGGCCCCCAAAAACACTAATTACGTAATTTTTCTTTCTCCACATTATCTTTGATCATTGATAATGTCATTTAAGAGTCTTGATTCAACTGTTGACAATTTTTCCAGTGTTATTATACAAATTGATGATGATTTCAAAACGTTTCCCAGGTTTTTGACTCATAAAAAATGAATTTTGGGAGTTGAACCTTCGTTAGAACCTCAGTTCTTCAATCTTTGGTCAAAATCGACTTCATGTTCGGTCTTCTCGCCTTAAAAAACATGGAAAAAGATACCTCAAAAGCTCAATTTACCAAAACACCAGAAAACCATATTTTTATACACATTTTTCACCCATAACACTCCTGGGTATATTCCGATTGGGCTGCAAAGTTTCGGGACACAACTAGAGGCCAAATGGAACCTGTGTGCGAAAGAACGAATTTTTTAGACCGAAAATAAAATGAAGCCGGTATGCATGATACGGCGTACGGCGGGCGTACATTGCATTTTCTGAATCTACGCACCTTGAAACGTAAAAGAAAAATTTTTGTTATAAACATTTTTTGCTCAGCGAATACATAGGTGTATTATTCACAGAATAATAAACCAAAGGATGTGTGGGTATTCCCGATTTTATTATTAGGTGCTTATCTCAAAATACTACCAATAATTTCGGTCCAATCAACCAACCAAATACCATCTTTGTAATGCACACTTCTACCGAGGTACCTACTTGCATTTTGACAGTGTTAGAATGAAGGTTAAACAAAACCCCGTTTATACAGTCCAACATGTTGTATAACACCGACTAATTTCGTAACACCGGCATTTCGTATCATTTGCACTGGTAAGCCGTTCCTCTCTATGTATGAGTAGACTGAGGTTGAACACTGGCGTGGTTTGGTCAGCCACGCAAAACCGGTCGGAAACAGCTGCTTCAAATTAATCGTCATCCATAAAGAAATGGAAATAAATGAGAATGTACGCTGAACTTGGGTGGGTTCGTGAAGAAAAGGACTTGGAACGTTGTGATTATTCCAGCTAGCGATCAATTGAGTTGACACATTTCTACCATTTACGTGAGGGCCGCCCTCAGTTTCCGATCGGTTTCGGACTCAAAGTTCTTTCCCTGATGCATCAAACTGAAGGGGAAGACGGAGAAAAAACATGGGAAAAAAGGAAACGAAGTTGAACGGAGTAATAAAACTTCACCCTCCTTTTATTGGTTCCCCTTTTACAGAGCGAAATCAATGTGTAGGGCTCGGCCTACAACTTCGAAAAGGCCAGGTTTGCTCACGTACCAACATTATATTATTATTTCGCTAGAATTCTATTGGATATCGGTTGAAATGTTACCTAGTACTCTACTACATAAATACCGCTATCACTCGCGGGTCCGCTGACCAGGTGCCTCCACGCAATTTTGAAAATAGGCTCAAATTCTACTTGTGTACCTGTTTTCAATAGTAGCTATTTTTCGTAACGTTTTATCTGTAAATATACATCAGTCGCTGTTAGGGTGCTTCACAGAGCTTGTAAAGTTATTCCATCCGATTCAGCGTGCTGGAAAACATGAAAAACTATACGTATCACACATTTTTCTGACAGATGGCACATCTGGTGCGATTGTGGCGCCTCTTCCTGGCGTCGTCGACACACCAAAAACTATACAAGAAATTCTGGAGGCCTGAGGAGTATATTCTCAAACTTTCAAGTCAAAATACCCAAAATTCCGGTTTGTAGCGTGGTACAGACATGCAACCCACGTGCAAATATCGCTCCAAGTAGCCTCATCGACGTTCGGTAAAAACAATGTAGTAATAATCAGTAAAAATTCTGAAAAATGCGATGGTCTTCCGATTGTAATGAGAAGCAACGGTTATTCGTCCCCGCCGATCGTAATAAAATCCTACGTCTTTATTTATAGTTCACCACCCATCGTAGGCGTTATTTAGCTTCAGCGTAAACATTTTATTCATCCCTGTTTCGTCACGTTCCTTTCCATTTTTGAAGAACGCTTAGATTCCGCGCCGGTTTGATCGTGATCGTGAATGTCGTTATGTCGAGGATGGTGGTGCCCTAAAACCATAAAATCGTGCAACGTTGTACCTGCGTGAATTTTGTATACATTTGTGTACCTGACAAAATCAGCCGGACGCATTCATTGCTGAATTTTGCGCAGGAAGTCGGAATAACAATCTACATACGCTGCACACACGTTCAAAAAGCATACGAAAATGAAAAATTTCGTTACAAACTATTCAACTGAACCGTAATCCATGGCGCAAGAAGAATTGGTGTAACAGAAAACACGAAGGAATCCATCGCTCAGCCAAATGCCGCTGGGTGGTTTTTTCAAGCGCCACCAGCTAGAAATGAAATCTTTTGTTAGCTCTTGAAAGGATTAAAAGCCGTTCTTAGATGCTATTGTTTCAAGTGAGGAAGCAATCAGAGCCTAGGTGGGATTTCTGAGCCCCCGGGCTTTACTCAGCTGTTCAGTGGGAAATTTCCAGCTTCAATAGCTTCATTTAGAGCCCGATTGAATCACCGTTAAAAACGCGAAAAACAGAATTTAATACGACCATGTTACAACATTTAATCACAGGTTGTACGGAGTTTGATAAAGGCTCAACGGTTACAATGAAGTACCTACCTTCATCTCGTACCTGCCTACCTACCTCAGTAACAACAAATCAGCAAAGAAAAGTTTTTCCAAAACCGTATCTCGTGATACTGTTTTGAATGATTATACATTTTGAATGATTTTGAACATGATTGAACATGATTTTGAATTATTCTGAAAATTTTGAATGATTGTTAATATTTTGAATGATTTTGAACATTTTGAATGATTGTTCTGAAAACTCGGCGCTCGGCGCCTCGCAAGGGGCTCCGCTTCTTGACCCTGGATGATGCCTATTTATTTACTTTGAACGAAACTATGAAACATGGTACATGCTCTTGCTCAAATGCCGGTAGAGCAACGATGCTGAGCAAAGGTAAACGGTAAATAGTTACTCTAACCACTCTCAACGCTCCTCGAACGATTGTGAACGTTCCACCTAAGGACTGCCAACGTTCCTACGAATGTCAACGTTTTGGAACGGGAAGGAACTTTAATAAGTATATACACATTCCAGGCAATAATGTTTTATTTGGCGCCATAATGAGCAATGCTAAATACAGGTTGGTGGTATCTGAAATCTATTTACGCTAATATTTGTAGAAATCTCTTTGTCTCTCTGTTTGTCAGGAACCGATTATTGTTAAACGGCCCCACCGATAACAAAATTTATGCAGTATGCCTTACGGAAGGGAGTAGGCTATTTTGTGTGGGCTATCTGATTGTGTTGCAGTTACGCGCAACTTCTAAACGGCAGGACCGGTTTTGATGGAAATTTTTGCATCGTGTTCTGTGGGGGAGGGGCTGAGTCCCGATGTCAGAATCTATTTTTACCGGTGCGTTGCCCTTGACAGCCTGAACAGCTGAACCGAACTGGTTGAAAAGTGTCCTAGCCTCCCTTTCACCACCCATTTTTGAAATTTCCACAAAACGTCTGGTAAGAACAGCGCAACGACTGTGAAAAGGAAAAACGTCGCGAGAGAAATTCGAAACAAAACTCTGCATCGAGGGAGAGTGAGTGACGAGTCACATCCGTGTAACGCTTTTTCGTGACGTTTTTCGGCCGGTACGTCATCGCAAGAGCGTGTACCATGCTTAAATCATAGTAAATGAGCCTCGTTCGCACTGGATTTTTCTGACGGGTAGCTGACTCCTAGAGAATTGTAAGAAGTCATCCATGATCCAATGCTGTCTTGATAATCGTTTGAGAAGGGAGAGTTTTAGTTTGATAATGGTTGGACATCGAAAAGGCAAGTGTATGGTCAGTTTTTCGTCCTCCCTATCTTCCATGTACTGGAATGACGATCAGAAAACTGGCTTTGGTTAGTCAGGAAAACACTGCGGACAGCCAGTCATGGATACCGCACAGTCCGAAAATAATCCGAGAAACGCTTTTCTGACGGACAGACCATGATGGTCACTGCGAACAAACCTAAATGGGTGAAATCCATTTAGTTATGTCAATTCATTATTTTCAAGTGTTTTTCTCTCTCTGGATCGATGTAATACTACTTAATATGATTATTTATTCATTAGTATTAAGTTATTAATCAGTGGCAAGGTAATATAATTGTTTTCCACGTCACAACATTGAAATTCTGCCTTGTATGCATTAACTAATTCGTACATGTAGTCTAAAATTTATTGATCTCGAAACGGTAAACAAAAAATAAAAGTATAATGTGACGTACCGGCGCTTGTAATGGACAAGTAGGGCGCTCCTCATGTAAGCTTAACTTACGGTTACGAAATCACACATCCGTTTCCCCTTATTCATCTTGCTTATCTCGACTGTGAGCTGGTTATTTGTTTTGCCCGTCTCCTAAAACTGGTTTAGGATTATAAGGGCGACAACCTCTCCCCAGCAACAAGGATGTTTTATGGACTCGGGTAACGTTAAACAGTCTAGAAAGAGGTGTAACTTGTTCTTGGCAGCGACAGTGTGGCAGTTCGAAAAAAAAAAAAAAAACAAGTATGCTGATTGTGATGAATTTAAAATTGGCTTATATTCATCACGGTGGTGTGACAGGATGGTGCTGAAGGCGCAAGGTTACAAAAGGCTGAGGGCTATGGCAGACAGGAGGAGTGCTGATGGCGGTGGAAAGTGAGCAAGTGAACATTCGGATGTGGCTGAGGGCCCAAGTTTACAAAGCTGAGGGCTGAGGCAAACAATGTAGGCTGAAGGCGGTGATTGACAGTAGTTGAGATGGTGGTTTGCTTAATACTAGGTAGAAAGGTGGCGAAGATTGGCGTGAAGTAGTAGTATGTACAAAACGCTGCAAAGTCCTTGTCACATGGGTTTATTATTCTATTGGAGTTCTAGAGATTTTTGTTGGCTGTTAAATGTATTGTTTCTTTCATGTGGAATGATTGAAATAGCTATTTCTGATGATTTCCACCAATTTTGGCCCCCAAAACATGAAATAGGTACGCTTTTTTTTTTTTTTTTTTTTTTAAGATCATCTTTGATCATTGGTAGTGGCATTTAATGGTCTTGATTCACCTGTTTACACTTTTTCCAATGTTATTGTACACATTGATGGTGATTTCAGACAGTTTTCCAGGTTTTTGACTCATAAAAAACCAATTTTGGGAGCTGAACCTTTGGTAAAACCTCAATTTCCGCGTCTTTGGTCAAAATCGACTTCATATTCGGTCTTCTCGTCCTCAAAAACATGGAAAAAGATACCTCAAAAGCTCATGTTACTAACATGTTGTTAAAACGCAAAAAGTACCTATTTTTATACACATTTTCACTCATAACACCCCTGGGTATATTCCGATCGGGCTGAAAAGTTTCGGGACACAACTAGGGTCCAAATGGAGCATGTGTGCGAAAGAACGACTTTTTTAGACCGAAAATGAAGCCTGTACACGTGATACGGCGTACGGCGGACGGACATAGCATTTTTTGAATCTACGCACCTTGAAACGGAAAAGAAAAAATTTTGAGGGGGTGTTATAAAAATTTTTTGCTGAGCGAATACATAGGTGTATTATTCACAGAATAATAAACCAAAAGTGGGTACTTAGAGCTAGTATATACAGTTGCATGAGGAGAGTATGCACAAAGAGGAGTAACTTAGAGCTAGTATACAGATAAAAACGCTGCAAAGTCCTTGTCACATGGGTTTATTATTCTATTGGACATACCTACAGAAAGGTTGGCTGTTCATTAATTGTTTCTTTCATGCGTAATAATCGAAATAGCTACTTCTGATGGTTTCCATTAATTTTTTTTTTTTTTTAACTATCTTTGATCATTGGTAGTGCCATTTAATCGTCCTGAACCACGTCTTGACACTTTTTCCAGTGTTATTATACAAACTGATGGTGATTTCAGACGATTTCCCAGGTTTTTCACTCATAAAAATCAATTCTGGGAGCTGAACATTTGGTAGAACTCAATTTTCCACTCTTTGGTCAAAATCGACTTCATATTCGGTCTTCTCGTCCCCAAAAACATAGAAAACGATATCTCAGAAGCTCATGTTACCAATATGTTGCTAAAACGTAAAAAGTACCTATTTTTACACACATTTTCACTCATAACACCCCTGGGTATATTCCGATCGGGCTGAAAAGTTTCGGGACACAACTAGGGCCCAAATGGAGCATGTGTGCGAAAGAACGATTTTTTTAGACCGAAAATGAAGCCTGTACACGTGATACGGCGTACGGCGGACGGACATTGTATTTTTGGAATCTACGCACCTTGAAACGGAAAAGAAAAAATTTTGAGGGGGTGTTATAAAAATTTTTTGCTGAGCGAATACATAGGTGTATTATTCACAGAATAATAAACCAAAATGGCGTGAGCTGAGTGGAGATGTGAGAGAGGTGAAATCTCCGTGTGGAAGGTTGGACGTTCAAACGTTATAGTGAGGAGCTCGAATTTAAAATGTGAATTTAGAAGGTTTTGGGGCGTGAAGCGGCGACGTCGAGATGAGAAGGGAAAGGAAGAAGGTTGTGTGAACGTCGGGTTCACCACTGTGATGAATTTAAAATTGGCTTATATTCATCACGGTGGTGTGAGGAATTCCCCAGGCGGTTATGAGCGAGTCACCACCTACATCTGAGATCTTTTTGGATGAGGTTTTGCCTAGGAGGTTATGAGCGAGTCACCACCGACATCTGGAATCTTTTGGGAGGTTTTGCCTAGGCGGTTATGGGCTGACCACCACCGTCATCTAGGATCTTTTAGGATTTAGGAGAGAGAGCAGGGTAGGAAGAGAGAGAGTAGCCAGCGGCTAGAGGAAGCGTCGAATGAGTGAAAAGTCAAAGGAGGCGAGTATTTACGTTACTGGGAGTCGTCTCCCTCCATCCCCTATTGGTTTATTATTCTGTGAATAATACACCTATGTATTCGCTCAGCAAAAAATTTTTATAACACCCCCTCAAAATTTTTTCTTTTCCGTTTCAAGGTGCGTAGATTCAAAAAATGCAATGTCCGTCCGCCGTACGCCGTCCGCCGTATCACGTGTACAGGCTTCATTTTCGGTTTAAAAAAGTCGTTCTTTCGCACACATGCTCCATTTGGGCCCTAGTTGTGTCCCGAACTTTTCAGCCCGATCGGAATGTACCCAGGGGTGTTATGAGTGAAAATGTGTATAAAAATAGGTACTTTTTGCGTTTTAACAACATGTTAGTAACATGAGCTTTTGAGGTATCTTTTTCCATGTTTTTGAGGACGAGAAGACCGAATATGAAGTCGATTTTGACCAAAGATGCGGAAATTGAGGTTTTACCAAAGGTTCAGCTCCCAAAATTGGTTTTTTATGAGTCAAAAACCTGGAAAACTGTCTGAAATCACCATCAATGTGTACAATAACATTGGAAAAAGTGTAAACAGGTGAATCAAGACCATTAAATGCCACTACCAATGATCAAAGATGATCTTTAAAAAAAAAGAAAAAAAGCGTACCTATTTCATGTTTTGGGGGCCAAAATTGGTGGAAATCATCAGAAATAGCTATTTCAATCATTCTACATGAAAGAAACAATACATTTAACAGCCAACAAAAATCTCTAGAACTCCAATAGAATAATAAACCATGTGACAAGGACTTTGCAGCGTTTTTGGTAGAGGATGGTGGGGACCCAGGTTGTGCTCTGACTCCTGCGGCTTGTTCCCCACTCGTACGGTTTATTTGGTAAGAACTAAAGTTGGCTTACGAAATATTTGTGAGAACTTAAATCTGCTAGGAGTAGTTCCGGGAGGGACTCACGACACTGACCTTTTTTTTCCATACTACGTACGTTTTGTTTACATACTATGTTCATCTTGTTTGGGTGGAAGCCTATGAAAATATTGAGCCAAACGAAGAGGCAGACCATGCAGCAGCAATGGCTCCAATCCAAGGTATTCCTGTACAGTTCAATTTAAATCCGGACTTGAGTGGAAGAAGAAAAATCAACATGTACAAGAGATGGCCAACCAAATATGCAGCAAACGCGGAGGAGAAAAGTGAATTTTACCGATACAATCTAACATCCCAAGACACCCCTGGTTCTATGATATCTAAAGCCCAAATTGTCCATGTAGTGGACTACGGGGACGCCAACCATACTATTCTACACTGCTCTACTTATAGTCGGCGAAGGGCTGAACTATTGACCAAGCTAACTAAAGAAGGTGTGGAGTTCCCCACAAATGTTTGTTGCTTATTGTGTCTGTCGTGAGTCCCTCCCGGGAACACTCCTCTAATATTAGTTCTCACCAATATTCCTACGCCAAACTTAAGCTCCGTAAATAAAGATATGAGTGGGGATACGGGCGACAGAACCCAGGGTGCTCAACCTGGGGCCCCACTACCAACTCCCGACAGGGAGTTGGAGGGAGAGGCCCCCAAGTACTATAAAACCCTGGATCCTGGAGCTCAAGCTTCATTCGACACTTCCTCTAACTAGCTCTCTCTTCTCTCCTCTACCTTGCTCCTCCTCTCAGATGATCGGTGGATTACCGCCGCCTGAGAATTTACCTTCTCCCTCTTGTCTAGATGATCGGTGGACTACCGCCGCCTAGACAAGCACCTCTCCTCACCTAGATGATCGGTGGATTACCGCCGCCTAGGTAAATTCCCTCACTCACCTCCATCTCCTCCCAAAGTCGTAGATGATCGGTGGACTACCGCCGCCTGCGTCTTTTCTCCTTCACGCCACCGTGATGAACTAAATTCTAAATTCATCACAGTGTCACAAGAGAATGTACGATGCAGTAGATGCAATATTCTTGAGACACATCAAGAATACAGGAGTTGAACTGCAGCTGTTCAAATGTTGTGATAAGACCTTTCTGAAATAATGGACTGATAATAGAGAGATAATAAGAGAGATAAGATAATAGAGAGTTTTCGAAAGGGTTTGGCTACTAGCCCGTTGACGGGCTAAGGCCTACGTACGAAGGAAAGTTCGAACTGCGCATGCGCACGTTTGGGTGGGAACGACCTAACTTAGCTCGCCAACGTTGGATGCCACCGGTCTACGTAAACGACCTAGCACTAGGTCTACGGGCCGTTTCCCGTAGTAACCTTCCACCAAAGAAACCTCATCGCATGGATTGCCTTCTTTCATGGCATTTGTGATTATTTGTTTGTGTTGTGTAGGTGTACCTGATAGAGTGCGTATTTTTTCTCTCGATTTTCGGTTTTTCTGCTGTATAAAAACCCTACATTTCTATATTTTTTTTAAAACAGTATTAGGAAATATTTCTGTGACCCTTGAAGAATGGAAAATGTCAATAAATTGTACCTGGCTAATTTCTCTATGTCTATGGACAACCTTACAGTTTTTTAGCTGATAATGTCTACCTATTAGCCACTAATTTTTGCCAAATAACTTTAATTAGCCAAACCTTTAGTTTTTTGGCTAATTTGTCACGTGTCTATGGAGAACCCTACATTATTTTCCATTTGAAAATAGTAATAAGAAATGTTTCTGTGATCCTTTAAGACTGGAAAATCTTAATTAATTGTACCTGGCTAGTCTATGAACAACCATATAATTGTACTAGCGAAGATGAAAACTAAGAACGGCTTTTTAAACTGAAATCTTCAAGCGATGAGAATATGATGCGAACAGTTCAACGTTAACGTTAGTGTCACCCATCGAATCAGCTTAGGTCGTTCAACGACCTAACTTTCACGACCTTAGATCGTTTCACGTTCTAAGGGCCGGTTTCACCAACGCAGCTTAAACCTGGTATCAATAAATCCTGGATTCAAATTTGATCTGTGGTTCAGAGCTTCGACAGTTTCACCAACGTTTTTGATCCGCGGTTTAGCCGAACTTGGGTTTAAGCCGAGATTGTTCAGTTTGCATCAGCATTGCTATCCCCAGAAACACAAATCCCGTATTACAGATGACATGGAGGAGAGATGCTCATCCATGAGTTGTGGATCTGTGATATTTCTTCTATGGATACTTAAATTTTGTCCGCCATCCTCTGTTGTGGAGACATTAAACTGCATAATAGTAGCCAGTTGCGGAAGTTTCGCGATTTTTTCTTATGCCTCTAGCCTCTGTCATTCTCATTCTGAGAACTTCTGCTCGACTCCACTCTGTCATTACTACAAAAGACCATCTTACATCTTTCGAGACAGCTCTTGTAATAAATTATAGATAGCCTACCTAGGCTCTTCTATAAAAGGTATCTACTTTTTTACAATAATTCGCTGTATGCAGAAGAAGTTATACATGTACTTATTAGCGCAGTCTGCAAGTACCTACCACGTACAATGAAGGTTTGTTTACCTACTAAATAAATAATGATGGGTCCGACGTTGTTGCCTACCTGGTTTGGTGTAAAATTATATTTATTACACATTTTTGGTTGCACTCACATTTCTGTTTCGAGAACTAGAAGGCTTTCTCTTGCATCGAGCACTAAGCTCATCCCTTCCGTCGGAAGGCGGAAACTCGCGAAAAAATCGCCGTCATCCCACTTGTGGAAATGGTCGACCCTTTCGCGTATTATCGCCGTCTGGGCGCGGCCACTTCCAGAAGTTCATTGAAATATTCATCCAAGGATGACTCAAACACTTCAATGTAACGATTCATCGCACTAAATGTTGATGCAAGATTGCAAGTTGAGAAGTACATATGAAAAACACTGATTATAGATTTCAAAATGGCGATGGCCTGGAGGAGAATCGGAGATCAACCGTAGATCAGAGGTTTAAACCACCTGAAACGAGGTATTAACTTAATACGCCGTTGCCGCGACTTATTCCTAGATTAGGCGTTCGTGAAACTGTCTTTTCTCAGAATCGATGGCTTAAACCTCAGCCGGGATTGAACTCTGGATAATCCGCGTTGGTGAAACCGGCCCTAAGAGGTTAGCATCCGGTTTTTTCCCTTAGATCGTTAGCCCGGAGATCTTCAGTCCGTCAACGCCCTAGTGGCCAAACTTTTGCCAAAACTCTAATGTAAATTAATGTGAGACCACTAAAGGAAACAAAGAAAAAACTTATTCTACTAGATAGCCCAGAGATAATTCATTATGTGAAATCCGCCCCAACTTGAGAATTATTGGAATTATGATATTTTGGTTAGGGCTATTGCTTTGGTGGCGTTGAAAATACAAGCAAAATAGGTGGACAAGGATCGCAAGGACCTTACGTTGTTATTTGCAAGAGTGGAAGAAATGATTAGCGCTATTCTGATGACATTCGTGTACATCTGGGGAAACACGTAAGCTTAACGTCGTAGGGACGTTATGAAACACAACCCATACCTATGTTTACTATTTTTGATAGGTATTTGTTCATCGTAGGTATCAAATGTCCATTCCACCCAATTAGGCGGTTTTTGGATGTACTCTGTTCCTGTGTATCCGAAAATCCAAGTCTGTAGGTACTTGCCCTTGCAACGTCAAATAAACGCTGATTAAAATACTTCTTTATGATGTGTTTTTTCTATCGTGTTTTGTGACTAGTTGTTTGAAACAAATGTGTCAAACAATGCCACCCTCTATTCTTATATAGAAGGACGGTTTGGCATAATGTCTTGTGTAAATGAATCTATAACCAGTTGGAATAATCGCTCAGTATTATTTTGATGCCGTGTTTGAACCATTTGAAATAAACACAAGAGAGCGTAATGGTTGGTTAATTTTTACGAGGTTCTTCAGATAAGAAAAAGGGGAACGTGCGAACCTTGAATTTTTCAAAGAGCCGTCACTGTGGGGGTTATCTCGCTCAACTTGCCCTCCATATCCCTAGAAGGGAACGCGAAAGAAACAACTCACCGTCTGCCTTATTTCGACGTTTAAAAATAAATCGTCATACCGTGAACATGATGATATATTTTTTCACTAGTAGCGGCATATGGAGCAGTTATCCAGTAACTCAACACGTTAAATGAACAGTAGAATTGTTAGTTGTTAGTGCAGTAGGTAGTTTAAATATTTAGTTGTGTGAACTATTTCTGACGTCAAATAGAAACTGCTGCCTACTACTGTTTTTAGATGTTAGTTTTCAAGAATTAATTGATTACATCTAAACTAATTTGTTACATGTTGTCCGTCTCTGCCCTCGTAGTTGTCGCCAAACGGTACGATATTAGCATTCACAGAACTTTTGACCGATTAAAATTCTTTGGATATCCTTTCGGCAAATCCGGTGGCGAAGAAAAACCGCTCGCATCGCCTGGTACATTTTATTTTTGTGATACCGGTTTCAACTTTTATGTCTTCCTCAGTCACATCATCTGTGGGCAAATAACACACAGGTTGCACAAGGATTGCAGGAAAGGCTATCAAACGAACCCCGAAAACAATAAAACTGATTCCTGCGGTACCTGTTTACTACCAAACAAAACGAACACACCGCAAGACACCTTCCTGCATCATCAGAGGTTCGTTCGCAGTAAAAATCGCGACTCTGTTCCGAACTCGAGGAGTTCTGGAATATGGCCGCCGCAAGTTCTGAACGGGGTTCTGAATTCCGCAACACTGCGAACGCTCAGTGAATGTGGAACTGTCAACTTTAGTACTAGAGGAAGATGATAACCTGCGTCTTTCGTGGATGAAAGACAAAAAACGCTGCAAGGTCCTTGCCACATGGGTTTATTATTCTACTGGACTTACCTGCAGAAATGTTGGCTGTTCATTTAATGTTTCTTCCATGTGATATAATTGAAATAGCTATTTCTGGTGGTTTCCACTAATTTTGGCCCCCAAAAACACGAATTAGGTACGCCCCTTTTTTTCAAATTATCTTTGATCATTGATAGTGCCATTTAATCGTCTTGATTCACGCGTTGACACTTTTTCGAGTGTTATTATACAAATTGATGGTGATTTCAGACGATTTCCCAGGTTTTTGACTCATATAAAACCAATTTTGGGAATTAAACCTTTGGTAGAACCTCAGTTTTCCACTCTTTAGTCAAAATCGACTTCATATTCGGCTTCTCGTCCCAAAAAACATGGAAAACGATACCTCAAAAGCTCATGTTAGTAAAACTCAAAAAATACATATTTTTATGCAAAATTTTCACTCATAACATCCCTGGGTATATTCAGATCGGACTGCAAAGTTTTGAGACAACTAAGACCCAAGTGGGGCCTGAGTGCGAAAGAACGAATTTTTTAGACCGAAAATGAAGTAGTTATGCACGATACGGCGGACGGACGTTATTGCATTTTTCGAATCAACGCACGCGCCTTGAAATGTAAAAGAAAAAAATTTTGAGGGGGGGGTGTTATGCAACTTTTTTGCTGAGCGAATACATAGGTGTGTTATTCACAGAATAATAAACCAAAAATCTGGCGGGGTTAGCAATGATAACCATGTCTCCTTCTCACCAGAGCGCTCTTGCGTAGCTGTCCCCACAGTTCGAGAAAAAAACCCGAACTCCAGAACTGCGTTCGGAACGTGTTCGGGACTTGGAGAAAAAATTACTGCGAACTCAAAACTAGAACTCCGAACGCCTGTTCTGCGAACGCTATAAATACTAGGGCGCCTGCGCGGAACTTGTTAGAACTGTCTGGAACTGTACGGAACTCCACTGCGAACGAAGCTCAGCTGTGTGGGACCAAAGCTTCTTTCTCGTCTATGATGAGAAATTTTCGTCAAAATTGTTTTTTGAAAAGAAAAAAAATTAATAACTCTTGGAAAAACGGTAGTTTGAAGCCCTTTTTCATAAATAAGCTTATTTTATAAATCAGGGTGATTAAAAGTTAAAATGCTGATAAAAATGACGTATCAGGTCTTTTGACATCTGATTGTTTGTTGGCCCATGGAGGCAGAGCGAAGCCTCAAAGGCGAAATTTCTCAGTGCTGCTAACAACCCAACATTAGAAATGGCAAACCTTCCTGGCAACATTCAAGAACTTTGCTGTGACCTTTCATGAACCTCCCATCGGTTTGATTTTGAGAACGTGTTTTTCGAATTTATTTATAAATTTTCGGTTCCATCCATCCATTGCGATTCTTTACATGTCGTTTAAAGTGATGCACTAGCGCTCTAAGCGGTATTTGAGTTGAATTACTCGGCAGTTTACCAGGTACGTCATTTCTAGCGGGAACTCAGAAATTCAAATTTCACACTCGTTTTCTGCCTATGCTTTCCGACAAAATCACCTCATTGTGTGGTCAACAAGTGTTAATTTCCATTATTGAACAGAATTTGGCCAAAAAGGAGAATTTTTTACCCATGAAAATTGCCCATTGACAAAAAGCGAGCGGCAGATGCACAGTCCTCGCAAGTCGGCGTGATACAAATTGTGATATAAAAACACAAATGATATAAAAATGCATATATAAAATACAAATGATATAAAAATACAAGTGATACGAAAATACAGATGATTTGAAGTATGAAACGAGCAAAAAACGTGCCTTGTTTGACTGTGACTGAGGAAGACATACAAGTTGAAACCGGTATCACACTAAAACGCTGCAAAGTCCTTGTCACATGTTTTTTATTATTCTACTGGACATTATACGGAAATATTGGCTGTTCATTTATTGTTTCTTTCATGTGCAATGATTGAAATGGATTTTTGATAATGTCGACCAGTTTTGGCCCCCAAAAACACGAATTAAGTAGGCTCGGCTTTTCCTTTCAACAGATTACTTTTGATAATTGATAGTACCATTTAATTGTCTTGATTCACCTGTTGATACTACTTCTAGTGTTATTATACAAATCTATGGTAATTTCAGACAATTTCCCATGTTTTTGACTCATAAAAAATGAATTTCGGGAGCTTGACCATCGTTAAAACTTCTTTTCACTCCGGTCAAAATCAACCAAATATTCGGTTTTCTCGCCGTAACAACATGGAAAACGATACCGCACAAGCTCATGTTCACTAAAACCTCAAAAATCCCTCGAAAACTCCTATTTTTACACTCATTTTTCTCCCACATCACCCCTGGGTGTATGCCGATCAGGCTGCCGTGTTTCGGAGCACAACTAGGACCCAAATGTGTTCCCAAATGGAGACCCGAACTGTGTGCGGAAAAACGACGATTTAGACCTAAATTTAACGTAAATTTAAAGCTGAAAGTTCCTTAGAAGCTTAATTTTCCACTCTTTGGTCAGAATGGACCTTCTCGTCCCAAAAACATGGAAAACAATACCTCAAAAACTCATGTTACATGTTACTAAAACACAAAAAGTACCTATATTTATACCTATTTTCACTCATAACACCCCTGGGTATATTTCGATTTGGCTGCAGAGTTTCGGGACACAACTAGGGCCCAAATGGAGCATGTGTGCGAAAGAACGAATTTTTTAGACCGAAAATGAAGCCGGTACACGTGATACGGCGGACGGACATTGCATTTTTTTGGAATCTACGCACCTTGAAACGTAAAAGAAAAAATTTTGAGGGGGTGTTATAAATTTTTTTTTTGCCGAGCGATTATACATAGGTGTATAATCACCTATGTATAATCACAAAATAATAAATCAAAATAAATGCAAATTATACCCGACGACGTGAGTGGTTTTTCTTCTTTCGCTGCCGGGACCCTGACGCTGAATTTCTCGAGATCAGGATATCCAAAGAATCGAGTATAACATTACTTATAAAGATTATAATTCGCTCTGATCCTGGCGATTGCGAAGTCTGAATCCCGCGGTGGCTCCCCAACCTTGACCCTGACCTTCCTCAACTGTAACTGGGTTACTCCGCCCGGCCCTTCGGCAAAATATCCAACTCTCCCTACCACCACCAGTCAGCCACAAAAGCGAGCGAATTCCCCCAGCCAAATGGGCAACTCAGAGCGCATAAATATACGTTTTTAGATTGTTTTTCTTGTCAAGGGCCAACTACGCAATGAAAGGGTCCCGAAAGGATAAATTGCCTGGCAGAAAAGCGACGAAGGGCTGAGGTCGTTGAGTACACAAATGGGACGAACACGAACGAAGATACAGCCCTTCCCCAAGTGCCGCGGATATTGAATTTCCCCGTCCTGACTTGTCAGGCGATTTTTCTGGAGCATTATTTTCTGTCACGTTATTTTTGTTATCTGGACCCCTCGTCTCTGTTGAAATTTATCATGTGGTTTTTAAAAATTACCTTTTCGTTTTTAGTGTATGGGGGGGGGGGGGGGGGGGGGTCTGTTCATACCAGTGTTGTGCTCGATTCACAGTATGATGGGGGATCTTCAGTCTGAACTTGATAAAACGAATGAATGAGTTCTCATGTATATCAAATATTGAATACATTGCTCTAACTTTCATAATACACTCAAGACTACGTGTGATATGTCGGTAGTAGGTATTTGCACAACCCCCGCTCACGTTACCGTGAGTATGAAACTTTCTGTACCGGGCTGCATCCGAAATTCCGAAGGATTAAATTTGTCATATTAAAACGCCCGTATAGGTGTTGAAATTTTCTCGATACAGTGTCAAGTTTTCTTAAAATCCGACATAGATTTTAATAGAATTAAAGCTTTTCCCTATCCATCAAGATAAGTACTACGTACCTGGTTTCATTTTTCTTAATCGTCACACAATTTCACATGGGACTTGATCCACCTTTGAACAACCTTGATCTTCTCCGCAATTTGAGTCACTTAATTCATGTCAACCAACTATCTTCATCCCTTAGTATTTAAACAGTGAGCAAATATTTGCATACTTCGAACCACCTGGTGCAAGTGTAACAAAGGACAAGGCCATTTTGGTTTATTATTCTGTGAATAATACACTAATAATGAATAATACAGTATTCGCTCAGCAAATACTGTTTATAACACCCCCTCAAATTTTTCTCTAACGTTTCAAGGTGCGTAGATTCCAAAAATGCAATGTCCGTCCGCTGTATCATCCATATCTACTTCATTTTCGGTCTAAAAAATTCGTTCTTTCGCACACAAGCTCCATTTATGTCCCGAAACCTTGCAGCCCGATCGGAATATACCCAAGGGCGTTCTGGGTTTTTTGGTGCTTTAGCGAACATGAGCTTGTGAGGTATCGTTTTCCATGTTTTTTAGGACGAGGAGACTGAATATGAAGTAGATTTTGACCAAAGAGTGAAGAATTGAGGGTGTAACGAAGGTCCAGCCTTAAATTTACGTTAAATTTTGGTGTAAAATCGGCGCTGTTCCGCACACAGTTTGGATCCAAATTTTGAAACACATTTGGGTCCTAGTTGTGCTCCGAAGCTCGGCCGCCCGATCGGAATACACCGAGGGGTGTTATGGGGGGAAAATGGGTGTAAAAATAGGGTTTTTCGAGTTTTGTTGAGGTTTTAGTGACCACGAGCTTGCGAGGTTTTGTTTTCCTTATTTTTTAGGGCGAGAAGACCGAATATGAAGTTGATTTTTACCAAAGAGGGAAGAATTGAGGTTGTAACGAAGGTTAAGCTCCCGAAATTCAATTTTTAGTCATAAACATGGGAAATTGTCTGAAATCACCATAAATTTGTATAATAACACTAGAAGTAGTATAAACAGGTGAATCAAGACAGTTAAATAGTACTATCAGTGGTCAGAGATAATTTTTTGTAAACAAAAATAAGAGCCTAATTCGTGTTTCTTGAGAAACAATAAATGAAAGCCAACATTCTTGTAGGTAAGTCCAATAGAATAATAAACCCATGTGTCAAGGACTTTGCGGCGTTTTTCAATAATGTTCGAATTTGAACAAATTAGGTAAGTAGGTACCTACGTTGGCTTGAAATTTTTTGATCAGTGGACACAAATTTATACTTCCTGTTGCTAATTTACTTCTGCATCCAGTTCATCCAATGTCAGGGCATGGAAGTATTGTAAGGTTTGAGGTGGCCAAGAACTCCGAGGCATTCGCACGTCATCAACCACCCACTGTCAGACGCTTCTGATCATAACCCTTGTCCCCATATCCTAGAAACGGGAATCCGACGCCTACGATCAATTTTAAAACATTCTGAAAACCGATTTGTATTCTCTGCAGTCTAATACAAGTGCCTCTTAAGCCACTTCTTGAAAGTTGTCAAAATTTTGACTAATTTTTGCGCGCTTTTTGAACCAGTTACCCAGAATTCTGCATGAATATTGATCAGAAATCTGCTTTCAGAGTCTCGCTCCGTTCTCAAATGAGGAGTAAAATAAAATTCATTCATTTTAGTGCTGCCACGTGGTAATGGATTTTGTAATTAAACTCGTTACATTTAGTCTTAATTTACTTGTTACACAACTTGACAATAAATTATTTAAGTTCCTGTAAAATATTCTCGCTCATTAACATGAATAATGCAACTCAGTACTGAGTCATTTTCTTGAGAGTTATTATCGATGTCAAAATAAATAATCACGTAATGAAACGACGCATGATTAAGAGGATTTTCAACTCGACTATCCTGTATTAGGAAGTGAGATTTCAATCTATTCAGTTCACGGTAGCTGTTGTCAAGTTTCCGGTTCGTTTAACCCTTTGGGCCTCACTTCATCCCACATGACTCTAATCCCTTCATTGTTATTCAACAGGCCCTTAAACCACTTCACGTCTAATCAATTCAAGTCCAGTGAGCAGACGAAAATCTTGCGCTTATCCAAAACTCGTTCACTCCAGGCAAGGGAACAATAATAATGCATTATATACGAGTCATAATGTTTGCAGGCTCCTGAATTTATGAATTTCATTATTACGTGCAGCTGTTTTCGCTGCTATTCTATTTTTTTCCGACGATATTTATGGCGAGATATCTCAAGTCTTGGGGGGTCTTTGTGCCACCAGGCAAACAGATTTTACCTATCTATGATCCTTGAAACGCCCATAAAAATGGTCGTAATGTGCTGAAATGTTGTTGCATGTACCTATTATGTGGCATTTACCAACGTCGGGCGGTGAAATGCGGTCTACGATTGGATTTTACTTCTACGGATCACATCATTCAAATGTTGCCTCCTCTAAAACTTATATACGTCAGGTGTACCAGTCCAGTCGCATATACCTACCACCTGTGTGATGTTTTTGTTGGACTATTAATCGAATTTTGGTTTATTATTTTCAGTAATAAACCTAAAAGGCAAATAGTAAAGGTTTATTATTTTCAGTAGTAATTCTACAAGGAAAATAATAAAGGTTTATTATGTTCAATAATAAACATTTGGATTCGACCGTGAAACATTTTGTTACCCCACCTCCCTCTCTCTCACTCTCTCTCTCTCTCTCTCTCTCTCTCACTCTCTCTCTCTCAAATCGTTATGGTTTACGTTTCAAGGGACTTAGAAGACGAATATCGAATAAAAAAATTCCGTCCGTACGCCGTTCGCAGCTTTTTCCTTAGTTTACCAAAATTCACGAAATACGGTATATGGGTCCCGTTTGGGGCTACAGTTGGTCCTTAAAGCTCGGCGTTAATGTCATTCTATGGGGTGAAAAATAGGGGTTAATATACCCGGAGAATCCCGGAATATTTTGTGAGGTGTGGGTTTTCTCGCATTTTTAAATAGTTCGATTATTTTCTGAATTTTGAGACCATCCGGAGCATTCAACGTTGTTGCCATAAAATTGAATTCGCCCCTAAAGAGCAGCGTCTGTGCAGGCATCAACCTGGATTGAGAGCGCTCATCACTTGAGTATTACCCATGTGTTGCCGTAGCACAGTGGGCTAGGCGTCGGAATCCCTTGCTGATGGTCGCAGGTTCGATTCCCTGCCGGTAACAAAAAATATTTTTCACTCCACATCAACAGTTTACCTTCAGAACTACATCTGAATTTTGCCATTTTAGTACTGGTTTTTATGAAACTTTAATTCCCGTGAAACTGCATTCGATTTAGAGCTTTCCTGGTGGCAGGGGATATTGACCACAGAAAACATGATCTGCGCAGAAGGGAGAAGAAGAATACAGGGAAATAGTGAACCGTTTTTTCCACATTGAACATAGGTAGGGCCTTCAAAACTCATCCGTTTTGTCAGTGTTATGTTTCCTACGTACGTATTTATGGTAAGATTTTGCGTACCTACCGGGAGGCCGAGAGAGTTGCCGTGGGGTGACTGTCGATGAAGAGGAACTCACTGTACCGGTTTCTGGGGATCCTCTTACTGGTGGAGGTTCTGGTGCCTTAGGGCTGGATGTCAAGATAATTCAGCCAGTAATTTGAAAACACCATCGTAAATTATTTAGACTTCAAACGAATAGTTAGTGTCTCATAATGAGAGAATTGTACTGACAACGATTTGATCCTCATCGACGAAAAATTCAAAAATTTCATTGAAAAATCCAGTGAGGAATAGACCTACTTTTTTTAATTCTTTAAAATTGTAGGTGGATGACGGAGATGATTGGTCGGAAATGGGCGAAAGGGGGAAGGAAAAAGCGTGCGACGTCATCTGGTATGCCACGTGGCTTCCGCACGTGGGAACCGAGTGAGAGGGAGATACATACAAGACGACGTCATTCGTTGTTTTCTTTAGCTTACTCCCGCCAAACTACTTGGATTTGGGAGCTGAAAATTGGGATTCAGGGGTTTTCGAGGGTGCTAAATCCTCATGTGAGGCCAAAAGCAACAAATTCCACCTTATTTGTAGGGCAGGTTTTTCATCACTATCCGATCACCAGTATAATCGTCGTTACTATCGAAAATCAGCGGTTTAACTCAACCGTATTTGATACTGCGATGTTGTATATGTACCGTTCGACTATGGTTAGAAATTACATGTTATTTCGGGTTACTCATGTTTTTGGGGTTTGATGTTATTTGGGTTCTCCTCGCAGATTTGGGACCCATGTGAATTGACTGCTTCAGTTCAAATCGCCTGATTGCGTTTTGATTGATTACTAAACATATTTCGTTGACGTCTGTCATGCAGAAATGATGCGATGTATAACAGCTAAAGACAGAAGTTTAAACTAGGAAATTACTTAAATACTCCGCCTCAGAATGCACTTCGCAACCTTTTTTCCCCGTAGTTCTTCGCTAAAGAATGTTCCGTGCTAAAAAAAAAAAAAAAAAAAAAAAAAAAAAAAAAAACGCTGCAAATCCGTACACAACGGTTTATTATTTTGTACAGAATACCCTTCTGTTACAGATCGTTACTAGGTACCTACCTAAATCACGAGGTGAATGTTGCTAAAATAATTCTGTCGATGACAAGCAGTAACTAAAATGGCAAAATGAAACGCAAATAATGAAGTTCTGAAGGAAAATTGTCGATTTGGAGTGAAATAGATGCCCCTTCTGCGTAGATCACTGTTTTCTGTGGTCAAGTATAATGAACCGTTGTGTAATAACTTGCCTATCCGTAATACTTCAACGGTTGGTCAAGTTGCAAAAGTACCGATCAACAAAATCCAGCCCCTTCTTGGTAGATGAACCGTTGTGTAATAATTTACCGTTGTGTAATAATTTACCCATCAATAATACTTCAAAGTTTGTTCAAGTTTCACAAGTACCTACCAACAAAATCCAATAGTCCATCACTTATCAAATGAAATAATATCGCACAACAGCCAACTCGACCTCATACAGCCATCCTTGATTATAATCAGGTGCTCCTTAGTGATGGAATCCCGGCCGGATTTATACCGTTTGATTCAGGATCGTGTTGACGAAGCTTTTTGGTACACATGAATGGCTGGACGTACAGTGCTCCGGGTGGTCTCAAAAAATTGTTTAGCTCAAGTCAAATTTAATATCGTAAAAAAACCATATCCTTCAATCGAAAGTTTCCGAGCTACGGCGTTCTGAAAATTCAACCCCTGTTTTGAACCCCTTAGAGATGACTGACAGTAACGCCGAGCTTCCAGGACCAACTAGACCTCGAACGGAACCTATAACCCGAATTTCATCAATTTTTATTCATGGTAACTAAGAAAAGTGGCCCGTACGGCGTACGGCGGACAGCAGAAATATTTTTATTGCATTTTCGGATTCTACATACCTTGAAACGTAAACCATCAAATTTTGAGGGGGGGGGGGGGGGGGGGTAAGATTTTTTTTTTTTTCCATGCTCGATTCCAATGGTTCATTATTGAAAATAATAAACCAAAAGTACCCTGTTCTTAAAAGGGGCCCTAAAAAGGAATGACTCGTGAACTCTGTGTTCATCAGTTTTGGATAGGCAGTGGTCGAAGGTTAGATATGAATAAAACATAGTAGGACGGAATCCAGGAGATGTATGGAGCACTGTTGATAGAGATATGGAGCGATGAAAGCATGTCCATCGTGGTCCACCTGAGCTGACGAAATGCGCGTTGCGTGGCAGTAATGAGAGCCGAACCAGAGAGAAGGCCCTCGTCAGGGATTCGCGTTATAAAAGGAAAACGGAAACTGGAGATGGCAAACTGCGGGTGAAGATGATAAGTGAAGACGAAAAGATTGAAAAAGGAGCGAGGAAGTGAGCTAATCAGAGGAGGAGGTGTCCTCGGGCGGTCGGTTGGTGTCGTTACCCATTTAAACGATGGTCCCTTTCTGAGGCAGCGTCGTACTTGGCTGCCCAACTATATCAGAAGTGGGATCGGAGAGGCGAGAAGGAGATGTGAAGGGTCAAAGAACCCCTAAGGGACGGGGCGACATCTTGTGGCATCTGTTAGTGAAAGGGCTATGGAGTTACATAGATGTTACAGTGTGATCGGGACTCTTGCCATTGGCCAGAGTTTTTTTTTTTTTTTTTTATCTTATGCCTCGACGGTTTGCGGCAACTTCGGCCATTCGTCTTCTCGCAGCCCAATATAACGTCGAGTTTCTGATGTAAATACAATTTTCGGCCTCCAAGGATGCACGGACGTCTTCAAGCTCTGGACAATCACCCAGATGCTGACCATCCATGAACCCGCCTCCACAGAGCACACAATCCGGGCTCTGAAATACACCTATTCTGTGCAGGTGGCCCTGGAGGTAGTCATGGCCCGTGGTTAGCCTAAAACAGGCTACAGCTACCTGTCGAGGAAGGTTATGTGGAATCCGTCCGTTCTGTACAGTCAGTGATTGCCACTTCCCACCTTCAGCTTCCCGCTGCTGCCTTACTTCCAAAGATTTCATAATACAGGTCTTAATAGCTCTTTTGGAAGTGTGGTACGTGACGCTATTCTCAAATTGGGCGGAAAGGGCACCCTCTCTCGCCAGACGATCAGCTTCCTCATTCCCATACACTCCACAGTGTCCGGGAATCCACTGAAGCACCAGTTCCACTCCTCTGCTGATCAGCTCGTGTGCTCGTTGCTTGGACCTTCTCACAATGGAACTGTCGTCGTCTCCTCTGGCGTTACACACGGCTTGGAGAGCTGCCATGGAGTCCACAAAAATTGCGACTCTGGTGTCAGCTCTCCTCAGGCACTCGCCCAGAGCCATAGAAATGGCTTCGACCTCCCCGTCAAAGTTGGAGGCTGACTGTCCAACGGGAGCACTAAGCTGGAAAGAGTTGGAGAAAACTCCTGCTCCTGCATTGGTGGTCGAGTTTTGGGCGGATCCGTCAGTGTAGACATGCAGCCATGTTTCAGGTGGATATCTCTCCTCTATAGTCGCCAGGGCAAGGGATCTCAGCTCCTGGGATGAACACAGCTCCTTACTAACCTCTCTAACGAGGTCAAGTCTTAGCTGGGGAGTGCTCAGGATTGGCATTGAACCAAGAAAAGCTTCTCTCGGGCCAAGAGAGATGGCATGCTCCTCCTCAATCCTTGCCACCGCAGAAGTGAAGTTTGTCTGGGTCTTCAGTCTAGGTGCCACACTGTTGTCCTGGGTCCAGTATGGATCACCGAGCCTTACCAGCCTTTCCTTCAACATTACAGAGGCTATCTGCTGTCGGTCCTTCAAAGGCTCAATGCCCGACTGGACTTGCATTGCAGTGATTGGTGTAGACCTTGGGCCACCTGTTACGACTCGCAGGGCGCAGTTCTGGGCTTTTTCCAGCTTTGTGAGATGGGTATCTGCAGCAGTCACAGTAACCTCAGACCCATACTCCAGAACAGGGCGCACGTAGGTTTTGTAGGTTAAGGCCAGGACATCCTGAGTTGCACCCCATTTGGTACCAGTGAGTCGCTTGAGCAATTTACATCTATTCAGGCCTTTATCCTTCAGAGAATCAATATGTTTCCTCCAGGTGAGCTGCGTGTCCAGTCTCACCCCCAGGTAGACTGCCTCCGAAGTTCTCGGGATGGCTTCAGAGTTGTAGAAGAGCGAGATGGAATGCTCCTTTTTGGAAAGGCTAAACAGCTGAAAAATGGTCTTAGTTGGACTCACTGTCATCTCATTTTCGGCGGCCCATCTACCCAGTGATCTCAACGCTCCATTCAGTGCAGTCTCGAGGGCTTGGATCGAGCTGCTTGTACCCCAGATCACCAAGTCGTCAGCATAAAGGAGTGCGTTAATTCCAGGACTTGTAACCTGGTTGATGACATCATCAATCATTATGCTGAACAGCGTCGGGCTCAGCACTGAGCCCTGCGGAAGTCCCTGGCGAGTCTGTCTGTACACTGAGACCTCATTGTTGTATCGCACCCTAATAAATCGCTGAGCAAGAAAAGAGGCGACAAACCTGTACATATGTCCATGCACACCCAGCTCCAGGAGCTTACTGAGTAGCTTTTTCCGCCAGACAACATCAAATGCTGATTTAAGATCCACAAACACAGCCAGTGTGCTTTGTTTTCGTTGGAACCCGTTCTTTATTTCCTGGGACAAATGGGCAATATGTTCCATGGTACTGCGGTGTGCTCGGAATCCTGCCTGCGCGTGGGATAGCAATCCCCGTTCTTCCAGGAATATGTTCAGCCGGTTGAGAACCATCCTCTCCAACAGCTTGCAAAACACACTCGTGAGTGCAATTGGACGGAAGTTCTCTGGGCAGGTTGGAGATTTGCCCTTCTTAGAAATGGGTATTATTTCAGCTTTTCGCCATTCTGCAGGCATTCCAGCTACCCATACTCGATTCAGGAAAATCAACACTGTTTCTTTGGCTTTTTCTGCCATATGAATAAGAAATTCTGGTAGGATCCCATCAGGACCTGCGCTTTTTCCTTTCTTAGCTTGCGTGAGGGATTCTCTAAGTTCGGAGATAGTGAAAGGGCTGTTGAAAAGGTCCTGCTCCATGGAGTTCAGTGCTACTGGTTTCAGCTCAGTGTATGGCTTACCATTGTGCTTCTTTGGTCTGTAATTGCTTACAGCACAATAGTGCTTACAGAAGTGTGAAGCTATGTCCTTTGGAAATATATATATATTTATATATATATTTATATATGTATGTGTCATTCCAGACGATAACTCTCGAAAGAATTGAGATAAAAAGTTCAAATTTGCACGAAAAATCTGTCTTGGCAATCGACAGGCTAAGTTCGAAGATGGGCAGAATCGGGTCACCCTAAGGGGGAGTTTTGGGGAGTTTTAGGGGGGGAAAATTACCCATAAATTCCCAAAATGAAAAAGTCTGACAAGTGACACCTCATTTTAAAGGTTTTTGTACGCTGAACACGATGGTGAAATCAGAATTGCGATATCTCATTCCGTTCTCAAACTGGAGCACTTTGAAGATGAAGGAACGTGGTTATTTCTTGAGATGTTCTTCCTGGTTCGTCTGCTCTAATCTGATAACGGAATGGGATATCGCAATTCTGACTTCACCATCGTGTTCAGCGTTGGAAAATCTACAAACCGAGGTGTTACTCGGCAAAAAATGGAACAAAAAATTTGTTACCTACGTACCCAATACCTACTCTTCTGGTATTCAAAACATTTTTGATTTCCCCCTCCCCCTCCTTCCACCCCAAATTTTACTTTGCGTAAAACTACTCCTGTTTTAATTTTTTATGGTATCAAGTTGGGAAAACATTGACCGAAAATTAATTTTCAGAAAATTCTAGGCGGAGGAGGAAGATGCCGAAAACTTCGAAAATTCGCTCTTATAGCCATGCTGCATGACTGTGGTTTTTTTTTGGGACAAGAAGACCGAATATGAAGTCAATTTTTACCAGAGTGGAAAATTGAGGTTCTACCAATGGTTCTGCTCCCAAAATCGATTTTTTAAAAAAATGAGTCAAACCTGGGAAATTGTCTGAAATCACCATCAATTTGTATGACACTAGAAAAAGTGTCAACAGGTGAATCAAGACAATTAAATGGCGCTACCAGTGATCAAAGATAGTTTGAGAAAAAAAAGAGCGTAGGTAGGTACCTAATTCATGTTTTGGAGGCCAAAATTGGTGGAAACAGTCAGAAATATCTATTTAAATTATTTCACATGAAAGAAGCAATAAATGAACAGACAACATTTCTGTAAGTATTTCCAGTAGAATAATAAACCCATGTGACAAGGACTTGGCAGCGTTTTTTCGTGTATTAGTGGAAATAGACTATTTTTTCAATAACTGCGTTTTTCTTTGAACCATCACAACAATGAACCACCAATAATTTGGTAATACCTAATCGATTGTTATCATTCAGTGAATACGTAAGAAGAACGAACGCACCTTTGAACTTTTTAATTTTGAGTTGTTAGTTACTCAAGTTATTACTGTTTGTTGTATAACGTTATATGATAGGGATGTAGTGTTGATCGTATACAGTACAACTTTTCTCCTATGTAGAGATATACAACGAGGAATCGACGTGAGTCGGATTTTGCTGCTTTTGACCTCGTAATTGGATTCAGCGCCCTCGAAAACCTCTGTAGCCCAATTTTCAGCTTGAAATCCGAGTAGTTTGGCGGGAATAAGCTATAGAAAAACGCGTGACGTCATATCCCTCTCACTCGGTTCCCACCTGAAGGAGCGAGATGGCAACATACCAGAAGAAGTCGCACGCTTTTTCCTTCCCCCTTTTCACCCACTTCCGTTCACTTCCGACCCATCACATAGCGCCTTTTTGAATAGCTCTCCGTTAGACCTAATTATTATAATAATAGTTATATACTTAATTTTTTTTAAATCCAATTCCATGCCTCATTGGTAGTCAGATTCCTGATCGAGGTTAGTAATCCATGGATTGCACTGGGCCAAATTTTTCAAATTGAAAATTACTCCGACGTTGTTGGTAAGCGAAAGAGAGGGTATTTTACTCTGATAACCATAAAGCAAGCAGTATTTGGTGGCAACATCCCCCCATGGGACGGCTGAGCCAATTTTTAAGGCAGCCCCTCGCGAATGTCTTCGTAATCATACCACCACCTTCCGTCCTTACAAATATCACGGTTGAATCAATAATAGCTTCCAGATGCGATCAGGTGGTGTTCTTGAAAATACGAAAACCCCCTCCTGATCACCGGCGTCTGTTTGTTGTTGAGGCGCAGGAAATCCTGAAAGGTGGGCCAAATGGACCAATCGGTATGCCGACTGTCGGATCCAGTAGGAACGCTTATCGAATGGGTAAATACAGGGAACCTCAGCCCCGCCGTTCACTTCTTCTTTTTTTCCCCGAAGGAGATTTTCTTCGAGTGACCTTCGGCAATTGTGAGGTGAACTTCACAACGAGCAGTTCGTTCTGACATTTTGGAGTAACGCGATCTTTTTATTACGGCGAAGACCGCACAGGGTTCCATTACTCCAGCATTCTGTCCCAACTGTGCGGTATGATCTTTGAAATCACAGCATCATAGGATGCAGTGCATTATGAAATTATCGCGCAATGTTGTGGGCAGATGGATACAAGTTTTTCGACGTTACAAGTAATACGGTGGCGAAAGGGGTTCGAGGGAGACGTTCAGAGCTATTGAACTCCACGTGATGCAGTGATAATAATTTGTTGAGAAATTGAGAGCGCATGATGGTTTGTCCCCACACCATTCCTCACGCTAAAAAATATTCTTCAGCGAAAATCTATGCCTTTTATCTAACTTTCGAAGAAAAAAGGCCTCAATTTTAGCACCTACCAACATAGATTGATGAATACTTTTTTTTTGCGCATACCTACGCGTACGTTTGCGTACTACGCGTACGTTTGCGTACCTACGCGTGTTCTCGATAGAGCTGACTCAACAGAGTTCTGTATGTATGCTTAACGGTGTAGCAGGGTCAGGACGGTAATAACAGCTCAAATTCCAAAATTGTTTTCCGACAAAATGACTACCTATACCTATCAAATGCAAGCTTTTCAACTCAAAAAGCTGTCGAAATCATAAAACATTCGATGCCGAAGTCCTTTTATAATATCGTTCAAAAAAACACTCTTGTGCAAAAAACACTCAATATATATTTCATTTTAGATTCTACGTTAAAAAAAAGTGAAGTTTGAACTGTTGATATTTTGATTTATTATTGAATTGATAAATAGGGTAGGATGTCATGGATGTTTTTGGGTTACTGGCCTATTTCGTAATGCATTTCTCCACTCTGCTACTCTCTGTTATTGTATGCTACCGCACGTATTTTACTTTTTAGCAACCCCGCTCTCCGCAACTTTCTGTTTTACATGCGTGAACGGTCCCTGTTTTTCGGTACGTGTTCAACTGACAGGTTCAAATTAACAAAGTCAAAAGAAAGCAATTTCTCCGATACATTGAACGAGACCGGACCCGACTGGCCGACGGACAGGTCGGTCGAGTTCTGGGCGTCAGCGCACGATACGAATCAGTTTGACCCAGACCCAGAGCGTGAAATCCGATTTGGAAAAGTAAAAGTCAAAATGCAGAAGGGTTCAGTTCAATAATAGCAACGGGAGTTGGGTGGAACAAAAAAATCATTGAGGTGAGAAAGTTATACGGTCGAAAATTGTGGTTAATTTCAGTAATGATACGCCAAAGATATTATTTTATTGAGAGACCCATCTATCGCAGAAGTAACCTTGAAAAAATAACTCTTGTGAAAGTTTGTATCGTCATGAAATAATGCTATAAAATGATAATTAACCAGAGTTTCCTAATCAGGCGGATTCATCTCGATCGATTCTGAATGTAAGTACCCTATGGTCCGTGGGAGAACATTACGTACGGAAAGAAGGATGACGATCACAGTGTCACTGTATATTTTTGCCGAAATACACTAATCACTTAACTGTGGCGCTATGTCATACAGTCGAAATCTGCTTGAGGGAGTAGAGAGAGAGATTTATTCAGAAAAACAAAAAAGCTCAAGATAACAATAAACTTTAAATTATCAATAATATAGACCGTCCTTAGGCAAAGCCTGTACTGACGGGCTAGAGTCGCTTTGACAGAAACAGTATTTTTAAATTAAAAGAAACACCTCTCCTTGTAATAAATAAAATAAAATAAACTTCATTCTAAGTACCAAGTAAAATTTAGCACGAGGAAAAAATTAAAGAACACTTCCCATTGTAATACTCTGAAATAAAACAATGTTAATTCTACGTAGCTAGCAAAATTAAACGTAAATGCTGCTTAGGATACGTTCGGCATTCTCCGGTCCTAAGATTATTAGCCAAGTAAATATGAGCGTCTTGTAGGCGGAGCGGGTAATATTACGTGAGTCCCTAAGAGATGTGGGCAAAGAATTATGTACAAGATAAATTTACTGCGGGCTTCTGGAAGTGAGTGTCAAATTAATTCTGGGATTTACAACATTCCAGAGACCCTGGAATGTAGTGGGAAGGGAGTGAAAGATTATCCTGTTGACAATGGATGGTTTCCGGTAGTAGAAGAGGGCTAGACATTGTGACAGAGTGTAACAGTGGGGGTGTACCCTCGAGAGACTCCCTCCTAGACCAGTGAGATTATCACTGGTTAAGAAGGGATGTCGATTAGGCTTCCACTCACCGATCCCGTCTCCACCGGAAGAAAAAATGTATCGAGAACAGCCACACTGTTACACTCCTCCCCACATGACATTACCTACTTCTGGGTAGCAGAAGTATGAGTGGGAAAAGGGGGAATGAAAAGTAGTATGAAGTTCTGGTTCAGGAAACAACATCTGAACAACTTCAAGGTGACTAACCTCCATCGTAATGGTACTACCTGAGTAATATTTTACTGGTCGAGAACAAAGCTCCTGCATACGAGTATTGGCGGATAATGTTGACAAAGGTTGTTGTCCAGTGAATTGTGCTCATCTGGGCAACCTCTAGGCTCTAGGTGATGAACCTCCATCGATAGGATCGAACAACTATTGGGACTTGTCAATTGGGATACGGCATCAATCGCCTTCTGATGAGCTCAGTATATTTTAATTATACTGACACTCTCAAGGGTGGAAAGGGGGTGGGGAAGCCAATAGATGTATCATCAAAGGGACTGGTTGTTTAGAAAAGGAATCCTGGGAAACCTTTGGGCTTATCCTTCTGGTAAGCCCACAAAAAGTGGATGGACTATGGGGAAGTGCTCAGCGCATACTCCCGAACCACGCTTTGCTACCATGTGACAGAGTGTGACAGTGGGGGTGGACCTTCGAGAGTCCCCCTCCTAGACCAGTGAGATTATCACTGTTTAAGAAGGGCCATCGATTAGGCATCCACTCACCGATCCCGTCTCCACCGGAAGAAAAAATGTATCGAGAACAGCCACACTGTTACAACATTTGATTTAAGTAGACTTTTGCGGTGGGTAGAAAACTGTGTTCTGCTTTTGAGTCGATAAAGGTGGTAGAAGCTTTGTGATCACTCTTTGGAGAAAAGAAATTTTGTCCTTGCAACTCGTGTAAGGACGTTAAGACGAACGGGTGGTCCGAAATTCGAGGGGTTGTGTCCTGGATCTCACACGGATCCCGTCAAATCGGTCTGTAACTCTCTTCAACGCCGTGTTCAGACGTGAAGAGCTCAAGAAATCATTGCGACGATTCCCAACTCTGAACGTAATCGGTGAGGGCTTTGAAGCCACTTCCGAGGAAAACGGTCGGCTTTCCCCTCTGCTAGACTCCAGATAATAGTTTGTCCCCTCCCTCCGCCCGATGGAACGTCAAAACAGAAGAGGTATGATAATGAACGACGTCCGAGAAGAATGGGACCCCAGTCCGTAGCGCCCGAGTCATTATCCGAAGTGAAGTAAGCCCCCGAGTGGAGGCGGAACTCCGGATGGGCGACTCCGGTAGGGGACGAGGAGCCGATGAAGAAGTTTCAAAGGCAACGGACGTTTGTGGGGCGGGAAAGTTCACGACTTTTTCGTGGTTTGTTATTTTATATTGTTACATAAATATATAAGAAAAAAGAAGTCTGCCAGTTTGAGTAGGCAGTACAGCTTCCTCGCTTGAATCGCATGAACGTCAGAATAGTTGGGTAGGTTCATTCAGTGGACAGGTGGAGTATCCATGCATGGGTTACACGCATTTGAAACCATCCAACACCAGACCTCCATCCATCTTCAAAATGTCACCGCTTTCCGATGATTTGCAGGGTAGTTATGGGCGCTACGAGGGTCTGACGCTTGCGCATGCGTCGACGACAGTTACGGTACGATTTCAGTGATTTTGACGTGGGACCATCTGCGATCCACTTCGCGTGCACATTCAAAATTTCAGCTCTCTGCGACTATTTTTCGCGTAGTTAGATGCGTCACAAGGAAGTGGTCAACATCTCATGTTCGCGCATGCGCAGACGAAAGTTACAGTTCGATTGCACTGACATGTATGGGACTATCAAAGTATTATTCCTGATCGACTCTCCAAGTTTGAACTCATTCCAACGATATTTAAGGTAGTTATGGGCATTTCACGTTTGTGCATGCGCAGACGAAAGTTACAGTACTTTTTAAATGATTTTGGTATGCGACCATCTGTGACCCAACCCGCACATACCCTCCAAATTTCAGCCCATTATTTCAGGTAGTTATGGGCGTTACAAGGAATTGACCACAGACAGACAGACACAGAGCCAAAAATGTTCCTTGATGTCTGAAACTTGAAACACGCGGAAATTTTCATTTTGGAGGACATGAATTTTTTCGACTCTTGCACGAGTACAAAGCTTTCCTACCTTCGGTAGTGATGAAGCAAAAGTCCCTTGCTATTCATCAATGTAACAACTCAACCGCAAAACCGGTAACCTTTGGTGAAAGGCCGCAGTTCCCACTCTTTGCAATACTGCTAAGGGCTGGTTTCACTAACCTCGTTTAATAAATCAGTGATCAAAAGAGACAAATCGACGATCGCAACTAACCAGCCGATTTTTGGTGATCAGCGTCCTAAATCAACGATTTACCACTTCGCCATCTTGCCAGTACGACAGTTTTATGCGAACCATTCTTTTGTTATTATTATTCTTGCTATTGATATTCTTACCTCCACAAAAATGAGTAGGAAATTGATTAGGGCATTTCGATTGGTACTGGAGGACGACGATGGAGACTTCAAGATTCGCCGTCTTCGATGGATGAGAGAGAGAGCATATTATTTTGAGCTCGATGGTACCGATTTTGTGACGAGGTACCTACAATATAATCAAGTGAAATGGCACTTTTGAGCTGATGGGAGAGAGAAACAACTTTACCTACCAACAACAAGAAATTCCTAGTCGGTCATGCTGTTCTTTGGACAGTTAATATTGCGATTTTTTAAAACCATTTTTACCAATTCGAGAGATTGGGATTTCGCATTTGCGCAAGCGTAGTTGAGTTGTAAAATTTAAAATTAGCAGTAAAACTAAAATTCTAATCGCAGTGAAATTCATAGAGGACCTGCCCACCAAATGTGAGGGAAATCGGTCATTTCTAGTTAGTGAGAAAAATTGTTTAGGTACATAACCTACTTACCTTGGTAGGCTCAGCGGGACACATTATTATTGCTAATAATATAATATGATTATACTGGCTTCAAACTCCGGCCCGCGTTTTCGTTTTCGCGACGCTGACTGCGTGCTGGTTTCCGCGATTTCGACAGTCAACAAGCTTTCTTTCAAAAACAAACGTAACGCTACATTCAGTCGGCAACATAAACAACAAACCAAACGCTAAAAAACAAATGAGCACAAGTAAGTACTTAACCTCACAGTGCGCGTCAACAGCTGCGTTATCAATCGTTATCACCCCCCCCCCCCCCACGGTGCCACCATTTTGGCGGGCCAGTGCCTCCATGATACTGTTAAATCAACGTTTAAAAGTTAAATCGACGTTTTGTGACCAACGTATAATCGTTGATACACTCGTGAAACCCATTTTTGTCCTTGACCAACGCTTCAAATCCCTGATTCGATAAAACAATGATCTATTTTAACCAGTATTGGTGAAACCGGCCCTAATTTACGATCTACTAGCGTGCCATTAGTAGATCATAAATCATAATGCTACTTGTTCTACTCTTTGTCATTCATTAGTATTAGTATTATACCATGACTTGCTCTAGTATATTATATACAATTTGCTTGTAATTGGGCTCGCCCGTGCTTTACCAAATAAACAAATAATCAGGGGCTTATTCTTGTTTGAATGGTTTGGCAAAGCGGATTCACCCCCCTTATTTTGGTTTATTATTTTCAATAATGAACCTTTGGAATCGACCATGGAGAAAAAAAAAATTACCCCCTCCCCTCAAAATTTTATGGTTTACTTTTCAAGGGACGTAGAATACGAATATCGAATAAAAAATTTCCTTAGTCCCAGAATTCACGAAATTTGGCATATGGATCCCGTTTGGGCTCTAGCTTTGGTCCTCGAAGCTCAGCGTTACTGTCACTCAACTCTAAGGAGTGAAAAATACGGGTTGTAATGTCCAGGAGAGAAATTATCTCGAAAAATTTTGTTTTGAGATGTGGGTTTTCTCGCATTTTGAAATATATTTTTTTCTGCGTTTTTGAGACCATCTGGAGCATTCTACGATGTCGCTATAAGAGCAGCGTGTATGCAGGCATGAAGCTGCGTTGAGAATGCACATCACTTGTCTCTTGGCCCGGTGGCCACCGTAGCGGAGTGGTCTAGGTGTCGGGCTTTTTACACTCAGAATCAGAGGTTCGAATCCCGGTTCTGGAACCGAATTTTTTTCACTTCACATCAAAAATTTCCCTTCAGAACTACATTTGTGTTTCTTTTTGCCATTTTTGCTACTGCTTGAACATTCAATACATGATATCAATTTTTAGTGGCGAATATGCACTAAACTAAGGAGAGGCTGTTATCTATACAGAAGGGTTATCTATACAGAGAGCTGGGATTTGTAACAGAAGGGTGTTCTGTACAAAATAATAAACCGTTGTGTAGGGATTTGCAGGTTTTATCAACTTCCAGCTCCGAATTCCTTCAAGCCAAACCAAAAGTACAGTCATGCATTTTGACCTATTGAGTTAATATTCGAACTTAGATACCTGCCTACACAAACCACCCGTTTTTAACGACAACAATCCAAATTTGTTCAATTGGACGAACTCGATGAAATTTGTCGTTTTTGGAAAAAACAAATCAGGTCTTTCTGAGCCCTTCAGGATCCTCAGGCATCCTGTGATCCAAAATGAGTATATGGATTTTGTATTTCGTTCACTAAGACGTCACAAGAACTACACCATTTATAGGCAGCAGTAAACAAGGATAGTTACCGTGTTGTACAAAAATCCCAATCACGCCTCCGTAATTTGGCGTTTTCTATGGCGAGCGCCTATTATTCCCACATCGGCGAAAGTCTTTTCTCTCCCTGAAAACCCTAACAGCGGTGATCACCTTCCCTATTCACCCGGTTCTTCTAGAAGATTTCACTCCTCGTCTAATTAATTTCTACCGATTACGTCACGTTTGACATTTTAAGCGAACTGTCCGGTTGATTGCTAAACCGCGGGCAACAATTATTGTGGTCTGTTTAAATAGCCAACCTTTCTAATCGGTTAGAAAAATATATGGCGATGGGAAAGAAGGTTCATATAGTACTATAAATTATTAGTTATTTCCAAATAGTGAAGGAAAGCTGTTCAATTCCTGTACCATGTTTATAGAGCAACTTTGAAAATGATTGTATATCTACCATCCTAATTAGCGCTAGTTTTGAATTAAGTTTGTGTTTATGCGCATACTACTGTAGCTATATGGCCTGTAAAAACAACAAAAACCAAGAACAGAAAGAGCAAGGGTTTTAGATCAAAAGTGTTAACTGTGTTGTCTGTAATCTTGTCTCAGTGTGGTATAAGTTTTCCTACAGTTGAATGGATTGAATGGAGGGTAGAAATCCCCATTATGGCGTGGAGGGATGTGGTGTGGTAGGCAGTCCCGATAAGGGTGGGGAAGGCTTTATCATAGTTTATAACAGGTCGGATTGAAGGCTTGAGGTTTTCAGTTGCATTTTGTTAGATTTCGAACGGGTGCTGGACGGTTTTTGTCACTAATATTAATTATGGAGCTATTGTGGAGTCTGCAAATTCGAGTAGGCTTCCTCACTTGAATCACATGAACGTATAGAATAGTTGGGTAGGTTCGTTCAGTGCACAGGTGGAGTAACATGCATTTGCGACCATCCAACATGTCACATCAAAATTTCACCGCTTTACGATGATTTGCAGCGGTTATGGGCGCTACGAGGGTCTGACGCTTGCGCATGCGCCGACGAAAGTTACCGTACGATTCCAATGATTTTGATAAAGGACCATCTGCGATCCAACCCGCATATACCCCCAAAATTTCAGCTCTCTACGACTGTTTTTCGCGTAGTTAGAAGTGTTACAAAAGAATGGTCAATATTTCATGTTCGCGCATGCGCAGACGTACCTGTACCTACTGTACAGTTTCAATGAATTTTTTTGGAACTATCACAGTGTCATTCCTGATCGACTCTCCAAGTTTGAACTCATTTCAGCGATATTTAATTAAGGTGGTTCAAGTGTTTCACGTTTGTGCATGCGCAGTTACAGTATTTTGTCAATGATTTTGGTATGGGTCCATCTGTGACTCAACCCGGACCTACCCTCAGCCCATTTTGACCATTATTTCGGGTAGTTATGGGCGTCACGAGTAATTGACAGACAGACAGACAGATGGACAGCCACTCACGAAACCAAAAATGTTCCCTGATGTCTGAAATGCAGAATGGTAGTGGAAATTTTCATTTTGGAGGAGATGAATTTTTCTTCACTCAATTACGAATCCAAGGCTTCCCTACCTTCCAGTACTGAGGAAGCAAAATGAATAACTAAATATATGCATGGATGCTGTGTGTGTAGTATCCATGTGTGTTCTTTTAGGACGAAAGCTGCCATGGCGGTTTTGGCCGTTTCCTTGAGAATGGCATTCTGCCTCCTCTGGCCGTTTTTGCCTTTTGGACAATGGAGCTGGAGAGGTGTGGAAATTTTTGTCAAATTAGCTTGACGATATCGCTGGAGGTTTCGGGTGCTTGCTTAACTTTTAGCCTTTTAAAATCAGTTTGACAAATTTGTGAATCGTGTAGTGGGCCTCTTCAGGGCTGCGTGTCTGATTTGAACCCGAGATCCTCATCGTGAGTTAACAGTGGAACTGGTGGTTTGTGTGAATGGTTTTAGGGTGATTGTAGACGTGAGAAGAGTTACCGAACCTTCTCTCAACTATTACAAGCGAACGTAATTGTCGGATCCCATCGATGAGGAAGCATTTCACAAGATTATGATCCGATGACTTGGCCAAAAACGCCAGTTGCTCTGTCGTGGCTTACTCGCAACTCCTGCAGGGGGAGTTTTTGTTTGTTTTTCGTTGTTCCTTTTAAGGACGATGCTATCTGCATCGTCTGCCCACTTTCGATAGCCCGATCGTGACAAAGCGTCGTCAATTCGTTTTTCTACCCCATTTTGAATAGAGCAGAGGGTTCTCCCGCCCTTCCAGCGGTGTTTTATCTCAGTGCCTTCACAAACTCGGGAAATTGGCCTTCCTCATCAAAAGGTCCCGATTGAGCCGAGGGGTCGATGGTAACGTAATGGACAGAATAAGTTTCTCGTTCCCTCCGAACCCCGGCAGCTATCCCGATCAGAGCCGCACTCATCAGGGTCAATTAACGCTTAGTTGGGGATCGGATGGGTTTTCATTTGTCTGCCCTCAGGGGGATGACGCCTAATCGACGTGCGAGGAGGTACGTGACGAAGGAGTGTCTGCTTTCATCACATTTTGGAATCCACCAAAACCAGAACCCTCTTTAACCGAAAAAAGCTTTCAAAACTAAATTGGTCTTTTCGAACTAAATTGGTCAGAAATCGAACATCCGCCAGAACTTACCAGCAGCCTTTACAAACAAATCATCGAATAATACAATCAGTGGCCTCAAAGTGGAGTGTTACGCACTGCACAGTGTAGATTAGTGATACACTTACCACTTAGTACTTATTAAGAAATAAAACTTCTTAAGTTATACAGAAGCTGCTCATTATCCTACTGGCGTTGGGTACTTGATTTCTAATTAGTGGTCCCCCTCTCCTACAGCTTAATTTTAATTTTGCCTCCTCGCTACCGAAGGTAGAGAAAAAAAAAGAAAAAAAAAGAAAAAAACACTATTTTGCGTTTCAGACATCGAGGAACATTTTTGGTTCCGTGTGTGTGTCTGTCTGTCTGTGGTCTTTTTTTGTAATACCCATAACTACCCGAAATAGTGGTCGAAACGGGCTGAAATTTGGAGGGTAGGTGCGGGTTGGGTCACAGATGGTCGCATACCAAAATCATGGAAAATAACTGTAACTTTCATCTGCGCATGCGCAAACGTGAAATACTTGAAACTAAATATTGTTGAAATCAGTCCAAACGTGGAGGGTCGATCAGGAGTAATATTTTGATTGGTCCAAATGAATTTAATTGGAATCGTACTGCAACTTTCGTCTGCGCATGTGCGAAAATGAAATGTTGACCGTTTCGTTGTAACGCTTCTAACTAAGGGAAAAATAGTCGTAGAGAGCTGAAATTTTGGGGCTACACGCGGGTTCGATCGCAGATGATCCCTTTTCAAAATCATGGAAATCGTTTCGTCTGCGCATGCGCAAAAATGAAATGTTGACCGTTTTGTTGTAACGCTTCGAACTACGCGAAAAATAGTCGTAGAGCTGAAATTTTGAGGCTACGCGTGGGTTCGATCGCAGATGATCTGGTCTCAAAATCATGCAAATTTTCCGTCTGCGCATGCGCAAAAATGAAATGTTGACCGTTTCGTTGTAACGCTTCGAACTACGCGAAAAATAGTCGTAGAGCTGAAATTTTGAGGCTACACGCGGGTTCGATCGCAGGTGATCTGTTTTCAAAGTCATGTAGTTCCGTCTGCGCATGCGCAAACGTGAAATACTTGAAACGCCCATAACTACCCCAATTATCGTTGAAATGAGTTCAGATTTGGATGGTCGATCAGGAATAATACTTTGATGGTTCCAAATGAATTTCAGTGGAATGGTACTGCAACTTTCATCTGCGCGTGCGCGGACATGAAATGTTGACAATTTTTTGTAACGCCTCTTACTACGCGAAAAATAGTCGTAGAGAGCTAAATTTTGAGGGTACGCGCGGGTTGGATCGTAAATGGTCCCGTATCAAAACGTACCTACCCAACTATTCCATACGTTCGTTTGATTCAAGTGAGAAAGCCTACTCGAATTGGCAGACGTTTTTTCAGCGGATCTGTATGTCAAAGGTGTCTAATTGCAGTTGTATTGCTTTCGGGACACCTCTTGAGGTATGTAAGGTATTAATTAGTCTCTCGCGTAACATACAAATTTGTCCGCGATGGCAATCCCGAACGTTTCGTTCCCTCAATATCCACTAACGGGGAATCCACGTCATTCTCAGTGCCCGGCTGTCAACCGCAGAATGAGCTATAACTCTCCCACCACTGCTGTTTTGATTTATACGGCACGTTTCTACCTGCACCTGAGCAGAGATGTGGATCCCTGGAGAGCTGAAAGGGTGTGTGATGTATAGTCATCATCGGATATTCTGGACGAGAATTGTACAGTAGAATTCCACCCCAGTATAATAATTTAGAACTTTGCTCTCACCACCGTTGTATAACTTTGAGAGTAAGTTGGGAATCAACTTGTATCTGATTTATTGTTTTCAACTGTTAAAATAGTAAGCGTTTGGAATCGACCAAGGATTCAACCATAATTATGTTCTATTAGCCATCAAAGTGCTGCCCGTTGATCAGTATATACGGCTTTCACATAATAACGTTGTACCATTAAATATAAGCGTAGTATCGCTCTGTATTCTAATACATAGTCAATGAGTCTGTAAATAGATCAAACGACCATAACGAATTGACAAAGAAAAGATAAAAGGCGTCAAGGTCGCGGGGGTCCGTTAATGGCACAATCTCCCGACATGTTTGGCCCTAATCAACTGTAATAAACGAATCATGCAAATTCACCACTGATACTTGCATTATTCAGCATCTTAACGAGATAAATATATTCATAAGCTTGAGATAGGAACGAGTTTATGCCCCGGTTGAGTTGCATATTCGTGTTTGACAAGTAGCGAGCTGTATCGTGAGGCGTCTCATTTCAAATACCGCTAACATGCGCATCCTTGACGGTATCGCAATAATAAACAGGGTCTCCCAATGATACCCCCTCTCGCTTGGGAGTTGTCGATTATGTACCTACGAATTTCGAAATTTGGATTTTTCTCATTCCTACTTGGTTTTGGGTGATCGACTCGAAGTTGATGCGCCTTTGGTTAGAAAAAGAGGAGGACAGGGCCGGATTTCTAAATAGGCTGAAAAGGCTGCAGCCTAGAGCGGCAAAATCTAAGGGGCGGCACTTTGGCAATAAACATTTCAATTATTGTAATAACAGAAACGTCTTAAATGTGTAGCGTATTCGTTTACGGAAATGGAAACATGTTTATTCTTTTCATAGCAAAATACGAATTTACTCCACATTATGTTGTAGCACATTTGTCATGTAGTTTAATTTGGTTTGACAACATGATTCGATCTGACAACACTGTAAGCCCAGCAGTGTCACTACGCTGACGAACGTCTGGGGGCTGACCTACCTTTAGTTCTCAAACACTCCACGAGATCGCTCCGTGCCACTTTTGACGGACTCACCGGTACTGATCAACGCGTTTCGAGTTGGACTGACTGCGGGATGTTTTTTGTTTTTGAGATGCGAGCGCAGCGAGCATCCAGAAGTACTGATCCTTCGGAATTTCGGAATTTCTAAGATCTAACTCTCTAGAAGATGAGTAGGTACCCAAATTTGGACATTGCATTAAGGATAAGTTCGTGCATACCTGCTACAAAGTGCGCTGGAGAACTTAAGTTTTTCCTGCCTTAGAAGAGTTAAGAACTACCTACGAACTAGTACATCTGAACGAAGGTTAAACTCACTTTCTTTGCTGTGTATTGAGGCAAATACTACAAAAACACTTTCATATGAGGACATTTTATTAACGAATTTGCCATCAAGAAATCTCGTAAGAAAACTATGTTGATTTGAACTGTGAACGTATACGAAAGTATAAAATGTTCTTAAGCCCAAACCTTCAACTATTATGTGTTTGAACAATAATTATTCATGTTTGTATCTATCTATTTAATGTCAAAAAATAAAACAATAATGAACTATTTTTTGTGTGGTTTTAGTTTTATTCTTCAGCCCAATTCAATTTGAATAACTGAATCTATCATTTCCATTTGTTGTATAAAACGAATGTATAATATGTATAACATATGAGTCTGTATTAGATGTGAGTCTCTAAAGGGGGGGGGGGGGGGGAATGGATTTAGCCTACAGGTGGTATACTCCTAAATCCGGCCCTGGAGGAGGATAAGATCTTCAACATGTTGTAACATTTGTACGATAACTTACTAGTACAAAATAACATATAATATGTGACTTCAATGAAATCTGGCAAACGAATGAAATTGAGTATATTTTTCGTTTCTGACGAACACAAATAAAATGCTGGATTGCAGATTGTTAAAACTTCTGTAGTTGGTTGTTCTGGAGTTGACTTCAGTACTTTTTGTTGCATTTTGGAATCCTCGGTTTTTAATTTATCCACTTCTTGAACTCGTTTTCATTCGTTGTTGTGTCTGTCAATCGAAACAGAACTTGCAAACCCTTCGTGGAGAGCTTGACAAGTTTTGTCCGTTCGAGCTGTTATACCAATTTCTGTTGTTTTTTGTTTTTGTTTTGTTGGTTACTATTTTTCTTTAAGTAGCTGTTTTCATTGCTCAATTTCGAAGTGCCTATCACGACGAGACCTCACTACTCGTGCGCTTCTCGTCTTTCCTTTCGTATACTTGGCACCAAACGCTAAGGGGCAAAATATTACTTGGTACTTCCCCCACTACTGGATTTCTTCGTTGTCGTCGTAATTTCTATCTTATGTATTATCATTCTTAAATATCATAAATTATTTATTATTATAAATACCATTTTCGATGTTCCGTGGCAGTTGAATGTGATGGTGTTGTAGACAGACCTGTGTCGGGGTCACCAAAATAAAGGTGATGTTGATATTCTTACTTAGCAGTTCTTACGATAACTTGTTTGTACAAATTAATATGTGACTTCAGTGAAATATGGCAAACGAATAAAATTATAATTTTCGTTTCTAATGAACGAGCTTTCCAGCACAAATAAAATGCTGGATCGCAAATGGTTACTTCTGTAGTTGATCCCTACAGTGTCATTATAGGTATTGCCTGTAAAAATTGAAAATTATATTTTCGAATTGACAGAGTAAAATTTCAAATTTAGCATATAACTAACAGTTTTAGATTCATATTCTACGCAAATAATATTAAGGAACATTCGCCCTTGAAAGTTTTGCAAGACGACTGACTACCTACTCTAGAAAGTTGATAGTTGAATCAATTTTTCTATACAGCTCTGTATAGGTAAAACATTTGAAAATTGTAATAATGGAACGATGAGATGTAGTATTCTACAGGAACTTCTCATAGCGCTATTAATTTGGGTGGGTAATAGCCGTCGGGTAAAGGATCCGCATTCTTAACCATCCTAGAATCAGTTAGCTGGGAAGTGTTTTGCGTTTGGGTACTAGATTTCCTGGTCGGAAATGCTCCATTATACAAAATATTTACGTTAAGCGTTTCGCTGTGTACATTGTTCGACCTATTTCTTAGAGTCCGAAGTATAGTAATTAGTATTTGAGTGTGCAAATGATTCATTGTTACATATTTAGATTGGATAAAAGCTGTTAACTGTACAATATTATGAAAGTATAATCCACTCGTACGAGATGAATATTTCTCTTCTCCCTCCTACATCCGCCACATCCTTCCGTACGTTATTGGATTTCTTTTTGCTAATTGGTCGCGCTACGTCGCTCCTCGGGAAAGAGTCTTTTCCATGTTCTTAATCATTTCGCTGCAGCAACAAATAAATAATTTATTATAAAACACCGTTTGAATGCGACAAAAAGGCTTTTCATTAAAAAATTAATTATAATCACCCTTCGCTTCGTGTGAAGTTTCTTTTCCGTTGGAAAGATGAGAACAAAGTTTGACATATAATTAGTACGCTGAAACACCTTCCCTCTTCCTGAGCATTGTGCCCGAATAATCTACTCTTGATAACAGATTCTACATATTTGCCACTCTCCAGTTGCACAATCTGCTTCAGTATATACCTGTTGATGAACATTATATTTATTTTGTTTGCCTTACGTCATCTTTGATGCCCTAGTGGCGGATAGTTGAATAATATACCTTGTTATGTTTCTAGGGTGGATGCTGTATTACTCAATAATCGTAATTAATGTACCTGTAGTTTGATGGTGTAAAAATGATTGTGTAAAAATAATAATTATTTATTATGATACCTTACCTTGCCCTGTGGCGCTACTTATGCCGTGGTGGAATTATGGTACTTATGATTGAATAATTATGAGAATTTCTTCGAGGATTATACAAGCAACAGGTATTTGGGTGGTGGGTTATGGAAGAATAGTTGGCATCAATTTTAGTCAAGTTTTGAAGTTAAATACGAAAAAACGGTATAACGGAAGGGTTGCGGTTCAGGCATTAGCTTCTCTACCCCAGTCAATAGTGCACCTAATTCAGCAAGAGGAAGTGTTGATCAAAATGAGGAAATTATTTAGTATTCACCTTCAGACATTATTGAATTCTTTCTCATGAATCCAAAAGAGAACTTCCATTATGTTGCGGAAATTTGTGCTATCATGCACAAACAAGGTATTACTAGAGCTGATAGTTGTTTAGTTGAGATACCTTTAGGATGACAAGTAGCGGACAAAGTAGTTATGACTATAGAGGAGCAAAGCTATTTAACGCCCTGCCAGTGGAACTTGGAGAAAAGTCCAAGACAAAAGAATATTTAAGTACAAAATTAAAAAATTATATGCCAAGAAAGAAAATGAAAATTAATTTATCAATATAAGTGTACGTAATATTACCAAATTATAAGAAACTATAAATTTATAATATGGTGTATCGATACCAGCAGCTCCACCCCTCAGCACAAGTATACAACCTAAAGAGGGTGAACGCATTATGAAAAATTTGTTTATGGTTTTTGTAAATCCTTGTAAATATTAATTAATAAATGCAAATTTAAAAAAAACTTGATCATATGAATTTCAGTACCGAACCGCTCATTCGGAAGGGGCATCACTGTCATAAATCACAACCTACCTAGATATTGATTTACTCAACAGATTTACTTAATCGGTCTCAGGTTAAACTGTTATACATATTTATAAATCCTAAACTGTTATGCACCGAAGTGCTGATTGATATCTTTCTCGTTTATTATCGCCTCCAGGGGTGAATTTGTTGCAGTTTGAGTTGGCGGAGAAAGTGGCCTCGTCGGCTATTACAATTATGCCGTCATTATAATAGTTGACGGTATCGTCGGATCGGTTTCTCGTTGAGAATTTTCGAGGAATTAGGGCAAACTACCCTGAGGATGTTCGGCCTACGGGGCATCCAGTGTCGATCGCTTCCGTGAAAGTTACTTGTCAGTCGTCCATAGCACGCATTTTGTTAGGTCAAATCAGCGATCAGTTAGATCAAATCAGATCAAAGCAGCAGATTTTTAGATCAAAATAGCGAGGCATGGAAAAGCTTGATAAATAAAATTGAAAAATCAATAGCCCCAGTGAGAAACGTGTAGAAACTTGCTTATTTATGCGTTCTTGATCTCAAGTACATACCAACTTGACCTTCCATCTCTCTGAACGTTGAACCGAAATGCTGCGCAAACACGAATCCGAGATACCAATTTCTCACGAATAAGTATATAGCCCGATTTTTCTCAAATTTGGTGGGTATAGTTGAAGTGTAGCTTCTAGATGGTCCCCTATGAGTTGCTCTGATTATTGGTTGGCATTTACTTACTCGATTTAGGGCTTTCCTGGGGGAAGCAAGGGTAGATTAATACCGACGCATAAGGGCATATATGCAGAAGGGGGTATCTGTCCAGGATAATAAACCGTTGTGTAATAATTTGCAGCGTTTTTTCCCTGCACGATTTTCTTATCATTATTTTATGCTATTGTTAATAAAAGAAGTTTACTAATTTGAGTAGGTATAAATATTGTTTCCAGGATTTTTTAAAATTTATTGGTTTATTATTTCCGATAATGAACCTTTGGAATCGAGCGTGTAAAGAAAAATTTCAAGTCCGCTCCTCAAAATTTGATGGTTTTTGTTTCAAGGTACATGCTACGTAGAATCCGAAAACGGAATTTAAAAAAAATTTTGTCCGTCCTCCGTACTTCTCGCTTTCCTTAGTTACCATGAACCAAAATTAATGAAATTTGGTTTGTAGGTCCCATTTGGGGCCTAGTTGGTGCGCGAAGCTCGGCGTTACTATCAGTCACCATCGAATTATACTACAGCCAGTATAATTCGTTGGTCTACTCTAAGGGGTGAGAAAATACAGAACGCCGTTGCTCGAAAACTTTCGATATAAGGGTATGTTTTTCTTAACGTTTTTAAATTGATCTCGAACTAAAGAACTTTTTGAGACCACCCGGAGCATTATACGCCCAGCCGTTCGTTTGCACAGAAAAGCTTCGTCAACATGATCGTGAATGAAATCCGGCCCAGATATCATCACTACGGAGCACCTGATTATAATCAAGGATGGCTGTATGAAGTCAAGTTGGTTGTCCTGTGATATTATTTCTTCTGACGAATGATTGATGGCTCTTTTGGATCTTGTTGATAGGTAGTTTCGTAATTTGAGCAAACGTCAAATATAATTAATGAAGAATCCCGCGCATTTTTATGAAACTGCGATTCCCGGGCCGGCTCCAGTACTCGATTTAGGGCTTTCCTGGGAGGGAGCTCGAGGGTAGGAATTGACCACAGAAAACAGTGATCTGCGCAGAAGGGTCATCATCGACAGTTGAATAATAAGCCGTCGTGTATTAATTTGCAGCGTTTTTGTAATGCCACCAAGGCATGTGATTCACACTAATCTTTTTCCAAATTAATAATACACAATTGCCAAAAGCTGTAAGCGTAGATACTTTAAAAGACTGAAAGCAATTTATTGATTATGTTTTTTATCAATACTGTTTCCAGTTACTGGTCAAAATGCTTCTGATCTGATTTTTGGGTTTCCCATGTTAGAGGTAGCTACTACCTACATATTTTTATAAACATGAGCTAAATTTTATGCAAAGCAAGAACATAGTATTCACGGTTTCACACTTATTTCCCTAGAGTAAAATAGAAGATTTTGCGAAGAAAATAGACGTTGTTACGTTGCCCCATGGAGTGGTGCACGCGTCCGGTCGTGTTATGGCTGAAGGCGCGCCCGACGGAAGGTTAATGAAGCTGATCACTGGACAAAAAAATGTGGTTATCTCATTGAATGTTAGTATCTTCTTTCAGTGAGCAATGATCGTGATGGAAGACATTTGACGTGGAGCCACCTGGTGGAAGTACCAATCAACATTTGGGGTTCGGCATTCCTGAAGTTTATTGTTAGAAATCAAAATGTGCACGTCAGATGGTCCCTGATCAAAAATGTGGTCTGCGTCTGTCGGTCTGTGTGTAGGTATGAAATTCCTGTAAAACTTGGGGCACAGGAAATCTTATCACCTAGCTATTGTTCGTAGAGCTCGGGGGCAAGGGACATCACATCACCTGAGTAAACAAGACATCTCATCACGAATCGTTCCATGCCCACTACAATTCTCAATTTTATGCTAAAAAACCCTGCATGTGGCAAGTGTTGAGCGTGTTACAAGAGATTCAGGTGGAAAGCAGTTTGAAGATCAGTAGCATTGACAAGGGGGAACAGCGCACGATGAGGACGACTAAAGCTCAGGATCAGCATAAAATTTTATTAGAACGGTTTCTGTCACGAGAATTTGACGGAATCACTTTCGTCAAAAAGTTGGGTGAGAGACTAAAAACTAAGAAATTGCATTTGTGAATTGCTTTGCACGATGCACGCATGACTTGCCTACCTAAGTCTTCCTTATTGGAGGCATGAATACATTCTATTTTTGTACTGCATAATACTTATAATACTTACATAATACTTATAATACATAATACTTATTTTTAATAACTTGGTACTGCATGTGTTACGAGCTTTTTCCATCAAGAATAGTAGAATTTTCATTCTAGAATGGTTGTCTTCTTTTTCTTCTATATTTAGCGAATTTTCGAAGAAAAGGAAGCTATTGTTCTCGGTCCAAAATTTTTAAAACTAGAATTTCCGAAAGATTTTTATACCAAAATCCGTTTCAGACCATCCTGAATTCACTGCCGAAAGACACCAAAAATTATATATATATATATATATATATATATATATATTTATATATGTATGTGTCATTCCAGACGATAACTCTCGACAGAATTGAGATAAAAAGTTCAAATTTGCACGAAAAATCTGTCTTGGCAATCTACAGGCTAAGTTCGTAGATGGGCAGAATCGGGTCACTCTAAGGGGAGTTTTGGGGAGTTTTAGGGGGGGAAAATTACCCATAAATTCCCAAAATGAAACACTCTGACAAGTGACACCTCATTTTAAAGGTTTTTCTACGCTGAACACGATGGTGAAATCAGAATTGCGATATCTCATTCCGTTCTCAAACTGGAGCACTTTGAAGATGAAAGAACGTGGTTATTTCTTGAGATAAAACAGTTTTACATAAAATCAGTTATTTCTTCGAAAATTCGCTCTTATAGCCATGCTGCATGACTGTGGTTTTTTCCTTAGGGGAAGACGGAAAACTGGGAAGAGGGAGTTCAGTGAGGGTAAACGTTTTCGTGCCGGTGATGAAATGTCCGCATTTTGAATCTGAATCAGGTGATGAAATGTCCGCATTTTGAATCTGAATCAGGTGATGAAATGTCCGCATTTTGAATCTGAATCAGGTGATGAAATGTCCGCATTTTGAATCTGACTCAGGTGATGAAATGTCCCCATTCTTAATCCGGGCAACAGAGTAGCGGGTGATGAAGTGTCTTGCACCGTAAAACTTGCTTGAAATTTACAGAACACGTGGGGACAGATCTGTAGGCGTGACGTTCGGGACCTACCCAGTAGTCCAGTCTCTAGTAAAGGACGCATAACTGACTTGTACTGAAAGAATAAACTTGCAGCGTGTAGGCATTGCTTGTCGCACCTTAGCAACATCTCATTTTGACATCCCAACATTACTTCTTACATCACGTACAGTGATTGCACTGCTAAGTAGGTGAGGCGTACGGCGAGTTGGAAAAGCTTGTCATCTGCACCCAAAATGTGGCGAATCATTTGCTGTACATGACGTTGCAGGTCACGACTCTGAAGCGTGACAACATTATGCAGTTCCTGCAGATCCTGGAGGCTTTGCAACAGGTCTTGTGTAGTTCCTCGATGACAGTTTCGCCCACTTTCGATAGGAAGCTTTGCTTTGCTCCCACCCTCTCCTCCTTTGTCGGTGTAAACTAATTGCATGTAATTATTACTGGAAAAAAAAATTATTAAAACAAAAGCAGAAGTTGGCCATTTCACATGAAACGGAGCGTCCTCGATCGGGCACGCCCGCCTCTGCTCCTTGTCGCGGTCTAGTTCTCCCATATCCAGTTATTACCCCGTCAAGGATGATAGCGAAAACAGTTACCTCCAGACGATTTTATTTCCATTTTCCACTGCTCCGAAGGGGAGAATTATCCCATCCGTTTTTTTTTGTCGTTTGTGGGCTTTCAAGGTGATTGAAAAGCGATGCCGTGGGAATGCCTGGCTTGTGGGTGGAATTCGAACAGTGATCTTCGGAATCGGACGGGATTTCCGTCGTAAGGGCAGGGACAACCGGTGCTCGACGTGTAATCCGATGTGACGTTGACCGAACGGAAAAATTCGCGGTCAGCGTCCCACGGTTGTTTCGAAAAACGATTTCAAACATCGAGACTGATCGATTTTCTTACCGATTCATCTTATTAAAATAGGTAGATAAATTTCACATTGCTAAAAACACTCTTGGAAAGGTCAGAATGAACCACAGATACATCTTACAATTAGGCCAGCCTTTCCTCTTTGATAAAATTCGAATGTTCAGATTTGTTGGAGACTGTAGGCGGGACATTAGACGTCGTTCACAAAGAGACTCCCTTACGTTAGACGACAAAAAGCCTATAATAATTTTAATTTATATAAATATAATGAATATACTATACTGTCAATATACTTTACTACTATAATATCAATATACTATACTGTCAATATATTATAAAATGTCTTAGTAGTAACTGTGTGATGTAGTGTCCTAGGTACCCTCTAAATTTTGCTTCCTAACTGCCAAGGGTAGGGAAGCCTTGGATTCGTGATGGAGTAAAAAAAAAGAATGTCCTCCAAAATTAAAATGTCCACTACCATTTTGCATTTAGGCATGGAGGAACATTTTTGGTAACGTGTCTGTCTGTGGTAATTCCTTGTAACGCCAGTAACTACAGTGGAAGTCGCTAAGTAGAAAGGCGGTTAAAGGAATAAAAGCCGGATATAAGGATGGAAACATTCAGGTTCCGATCGGCTGTAAACACGTAGGGAAATGGCCTGTTATACTGATCAAAAGGTCGGTTATAGTGATCAGTTTTTGAGTTTTTTGGGTGTTAAATGTCGGCAAAATAGGTAAAAATGGCTGAAATCTCCCGAAAATTGTATATGTATTCAGCAAAAGTGGTACCTACGGAGCGAGGATCCGAAACAAGATAAAACCCCAACAACAAAAAAATGAATGAAAATTAAGTCTATTCTGAGGGTCAAAATTCGCCAATATCGGTAAAAACCACAGTCATGCAGCATGGCTATAAGAGCGAATTTTCGAAGAAATAACTGATTTTATGTAAAACTGTTTTATCTCAAGAAATAACCACGTTCCTTCATCTTCAAAGTGCTCCAGTTTGAGAACGGAATGAGATATCGCAATTCTGATTTCACCATCGTGTTCAGCGTACAAAATCCTTTAAAATGAGGTGTCACTTGTCAGACTGTTTCATTTTGGGAATTTATGGGTAATTTTCCCCCCCTAAAACTCCCCAAAACTCCCCCTTAGAGTGACCCAATTCTGCCCATCTACGAACTTAGCCTGTCGATTGCCAAGACAGATTTTTCGTGCAAATTTGAACTTTTTATCTCAATTCTGTCGAGAGTTATCGTCTGGAATGACACATACATATATAAATATATAAATAAATATATAAATATATATATACATATACATATAATTTTTGGTGTCTTTCGGCAGTGAATTCAGGATGGTCTGAAACGGATTTTGGTATAAAAATCTTTCGGAAATTCGAGTTTTAAAAATTTTGGACCGAGAACAATAGCTTCCTTTTCTTCGAAAATTCGCTAAAATGGCTAAAATCACCACCTAGTATATTATACAGTAGAAGTCGCTTATAGAGATTGGTCGCGTATAGTGATTGTTTCCAGTCTGTCCCAATTCGATCACCATAAGCAGCTTCTACTGTACTACCCTAAATGATGGTCGAAATGGGCTGAAATTTGGAGGGTAGGTGCGGGTTGGATCACAGATGATCCCATACCAAAATCAATGAAAAAGTACCTACTGTAACTTTCGTCTGCGCTTGCGGGAACGTGAAATAGGTACTTGAAACGCCCGTAACTACCTTAAATATCGTTGAAATGAGTTCAAACTTGGACAGTGGATCATGAATAATACTTTGATATTTCCACATTAATTTCATTGGAATCGTACTTTAACTTTCGACCGCGCATGCGCGTACATGAAATGTTGACCAATTCCTTGTAACGCTGTTAACTTCGCGAAAAGTGGTCGTAGAGAGCTGAAATTGTGAGGGTATACGTGGGTTGGATCGCAGATGGTCCCTCATCAAAGTCATTGAAATTGTACCGTAACTCGTCTGCGCATGCGCAAACGTGAAATAATTGAAACTCCCATAACTACCTTAAATATCGTTGAAATGAGTTCAAACTTCGAGGGTCGATCAGGAGTAATACTTTGATAGTTCCATACGAATTTCATTGGAATCCTACCGTAACTTTAGTATGCGCATATGCGAACATGAAATGTTGACCATTTTATTGTATCGCTGTTAACTACGCAAAACATAGTCGTAGAGAGCTGAAATTTTTAGGGTATACGGGGATTGGATCACAGATAGTCCATTATTTCCATTATTGAAATCGTGCTGTAACTTTCTTCTGCGCTTGCGCGAACATGAAATGTTGAAAAAGGTTGAAATGTTTTATACTGTTACGCATGTTAGCTAATTAAGTACTACTCTATTTATTGCTATTCAATCATTTTGACGCATAATTTTTTTACCAACTGGTTCTACACGTCCGTGTTATAATAAGTGAGGAAGCTATACTTCCCACCCAACTTGGCAGACTTTTTTTGCACCCCGATATCCAGCATGTGGTTTAGCCGGTGAAGTACGACCCACCCTCCTTAGAATGCTCGAACAACCACTTTAATAGTCGTAGGAGGGTTACCATCTCAGCATCCCTCCTTCTCTTGAGGCTACAATAGCTCGCCTCTAATGAAGTGCTGGGACCCGTCTTCAAGGGTAACAGTTCTCCTAAAAAGAAACAAGGGGTTGTGAAAGGCATGAGAAAAAATAACATGGAAGCCGCATTGCAGTCCCCCCCATCAGTCTCTTGTCTTCGTCCCCTTCTGACGTGTCGATATATCCAGTTTGCCCGCGGAAAAAGGAGAATCAAGGGTAACGATGAAACGTATTTTGTGAAATTGTTTAGTCTGGCGTTTGCTCCCTTCCAGAATTCACTCAAAGAAACCAAACCTGCCTGGGGGGTGTAGTTTGTGTCGACAAAGTGCAGTGTTTTCCAGTGGAGGGATGACGTGCCCTCTAACCCCAGCCGGCACCCTAAATTCGTCACTAATCTCATTGACGTTGGGGGGTGGGTCTTGTGACAAGGGCCCTCTGGAGTATCATTTTTCTCGTGTTTTGAAAACCAAATTCGATTATGAGTGGGGTTTGCTCCAGATAAGAACTGTTGTAACAATTTTTGTCCTGTTTTTATGTGCAAGCCAAAATGCGCCTTCGTCAAATCTACGAGCGCCTGGGCGATATTGCGTCTTGATGGGTGAAATTGCTAGAGTAACTCAGGAAAGCTGAAAAACGCCGCAAAGCCCTTTTCAAATGGGTTTATTATTCTGTTGGACTTACCTGTAGAAATGTTGGATGTTCGTTTATTGTTTCTCAAAAACACGAATTAGACTCCTATTTTTTATACATATTTTCTTTGATCATTGATTGTGCCATTTAATTGTCTTGATTGACCTGTTGATACTAGTTTTAGTGTTATTATGCAATGTGTGGTGATTTCAGCAATTACCCAGGTTTTTGACTCATAAAAAATCAATTTTGGGAGCTGAACCTTCGTTACAACCTCAATTCTTCACTCTTTCGTGAAAATCAACTTCATATTCGGTCTCCTCGCTCTAAAAAACATTGAAAACCACACCTCACAAGCTCATGTTCACTAAAACCTCAACAAACAAAAAACTCGAAAAACCATGTTTTTTACACCCTTGCGTGCGAAAGTACGAATTTTTAGAACGACAGTGAAGTAGATATCCATGATACGGCGGTCGGACATTGCATTTTTGGAATCTACGCACCTTGAAACGTAAAAGACAAAAATTTTGAGGGGGTGTTATGAAAAATTTTTGCTGAGCGAGTACATAGGTGTATTATTCACAGAATAATAAACCAAAATAGGCCATAATTTTGGAATTTTGGTAAAGCACGTCGAAGGAACCAGAATCTTTCCGAATAATCATATACATATATTAACTAAATGGTGTTTTGGGTCATCATCAATTAAAATTGCCTGCCTAAGTAAAGCACGTCTTTTTAATGTACCTCGAGCACGGTAGGTAGGTATGAAGGGTGAGTAAGTTAAGTGCCTAGTTGAATTTCTTCTCGTTTTCAAATGGTAATGGGTAAATTTTTTATGCATGAATACATACATAGTAGTCTCATTTTAAACTTGTAGATGCTGATATTTTCGTACCAGATTTTATATTTTTTCAACTAGGTACCTACCTCTATAACATCACTTTGACGATATTACGTTCATTCGTTTTCTTAATGTGATTTTGGTAAGAAATGATAAAATTAGACCCGTGATACGTTTTCTAGAAGTTTAAAAAAAATATTAGGCAAATAAAACCCGTCTGTAGACCTGAGGATCGAGTTGTTCATTTGGTGAGAGCTTTCCAATAAAACAAAGCTGCTCAAAATCAGCTCAAGAGTAAGAATTTTAAAACTGAGAATTTAAAACTAATAGAAACAAGGAATTAGAACGAAGCTGTGATTTCTCAGCTCCATTCTACTTCCTTTGTTTTTATTAGTTTCAAGTTGAACGAAGGCCAACTAATTAATAAAGGAGGCAGTGTGGAAATCTGAATCCTCAAATACGTAATTTCCGGGCTTCTCCCGTATTTTATTGAAAAGAGCGAAAGTGGGAATGGGAGATAAATATTCAGATTTTGGCGTCAGGTATAGATAGTGGTTCACACTGATCTTCACAGCGATAACTAGATTTAACTAGGCAATAAAATGAGGGTGAAATTGATCGTAAAATGCTAAAATCAGCACACTCAGTACTTACAAATAAACAGTCTGTCTAAAACAAAAGGTTTCAACCAGTAGGTGCTAACCGGTTAAGAATGTATCCCAGTTCTCTAGTCATCTCTATAAGGAAAAAATGGTATCTCTAACTAGGAGAATATCAATAAAATAGAAAATCTGTAGAATATTAATTTATGGGAGTAAGAAATGTAGCTAGATATTAGAAGTTTAGGAGAGATAATATATTTTTATTGTATATATATTTATATTATAGTAATTTTTGATTGATATAGGTTGGTGTTTTTTATTGACTCGCTACCCGCAACGCTCATCGCTCCGACGGGGAATAGGTGGTTATTTTAACCATTCTTGAATGGTGTTCATACTACTGTCAAAAGTATGACTCACCTATATTACTTACGAGCGTAATATATTTGGTTTCAAACCTCGAGGTCAATATTTAAAATACTTCAAAGGTCAGATTCTTCAATATTTAAAATACTTAGGTACTTATGCCATCGTCGTGTAAAATTATTGACTGCAGAATTTCTGGGGAACAGAATCTCAAAATAACCAGTCATGCAGCATTGCTGTAAGAGGGGATTTTCAAAGAAACATTCGTGCTATCGTATAAAAAAATCAGTCATGCAGCATGACTTAATGAGCGAATTTTCAAAGAAATATTCGAATTAATGGCTATGGTTTTGAATAAAGGAAAACTTCGGTCTAAAATTTGGTTTTCTATGTATATTCTCTTCGTATTTATTTTAATTTGTACGTTTTGTCCATCCTGATTCTACCGTTTGTTTATTACGTAATTGTACTAAGTGCTTATTTATTTGATCGCTGTGGGTAAATTCAAGGAGTTGTACTAATCGTTTGCCTCCCCCTTTTTTGCTTCGAACTCTCGTCTTCAATTAATACTTCTCACATTTTTCAATCTGACCACTCTAAGGGGGTGGGGGTAAGAGTTTAAAGATTATCCTAGTTTTGGGTAATTTTTGCGCACTTTAAATGCTCTAATTTAAGAACGGATTTAGATATCTAAAATCCGATTTCACTATCGTGTTCAGCGTGCAAAAACCTTTAAAATGAGGGGTCACTTGTTAGAAAATAACATTTTGGGGATTTTTGGGTAATTTTTGCGCACTTTAAATGCTCTAATTTGAGAACGGATCAAGATATCTAAAATCCGATTCCACCATCGTGTTCAGCGTGCAAAAACCTTTAAAATGAGGGGTCACTTGTTGGAAAATAACATTTTGGGGATTTTTGGGTAATTTTTGCGCACTTTAAATGCTCTAATTTGAGAACGGATCAAGATATCTAAAATCCGATTCCACCATCGTGTTCAGCGTGCAAAAACCTTTAAAATGAGGGGTCACTTGTTAGAAAATAACATTTTGGGGATTTTTAGGTAATTTTTGCGCACTTTAAATGCTCTAATTTGAGAACGGATCAAGATATCTAAAATCCGATTCCACCATCGTGTTCAGCGTGCAAAAACCTTTAAAATGAGGGGTCACTTGTTGGAAAATAACATTTTGGGGATTTTTGGGTAATTTTTGCGCACTTTAAATGCGCCAAAACCCTCCTTAGAGTAGGCCAATTTCGCCCATCTTCGAACTTAGCCTTTCGATTGCCAAGATAGATTTTTTGTGCAAATTTGAGCTGTTTATCTCAATTCTATCGAGAGTTATCGTCTGGAGTGACACATATATAAATAAATATATATATAAATATATATATATATATATACATATAAAAAAGTGTTAAATTTCAGGAATCGTTTTAGAATGGTCTGAAACGGATTTCTATGAAGAAAATTTCCAAAAATTTATATTATTTAAATTTCGAAGCCATTGCAATAGCTTCATTTTCTTTGAAAATTCGCTAAAAGGTGATATACCTAGAAACCTTCGTGAAATTATATCATTTTTTTCGTGGTTTTAGCCATTTTTATCTATTTTTGACCCTTGTAAATTCAAATTTGACCTACTATTTTTTTCAGAAAAATATTTTCATCATCGATATCATAGTCACTGTTTCTGTCGTGAATCACCATGACTCAATGTCAGATGAATTATTATTAATTTTAGCAGTTGATATTTCAACTTCAACAAGCAATATTTTAATTTAGATTTTTGTCAATTGTTCGCAATTTTAGCCGTTTTACCGATTTTTGACCCCTAAAAACTCAAATTTGACCCCCTTAGAATGTTTGAAAATTGCTTATCTTCGTACTCATCCTTTTGTTTGGCAGTACGAATATTTTGGCGAAATTTGGAGTTATCATGTACCCAAGGTCAGATGTAGTCTGGGGTGACACATTAATAAATAAATATATATATGTTTATATATTAATATACTTAGTATAAATTTCTGATAAATTCTAGGAATGAATTCAAGTTGCTCTGAAACGGATTTTCCGATTTAAAAAAATTCAAAAATTCTTGATCTGAAATATTTGGACCCATTGCAGTAGCTTCAGTTTCTTTGAAAGTTCGCTAAAAGTGTCCTTTCGGTAATTTATTTAACGGGATGAAAACTTGCAAAAAAATAAATTGGTATCGGAATTCATTGTTACTTCAAATACCTACCTGCTCCCCTTCTTATCTTCTTTTTTGACATTCACTGGAGCGGATAAGTGTTGTAGGTGGGTACTGCCTTTAATCAATATAATAACGAAGCAGTTCAACGAAAACGGTTGACGAGTCAAGATCAAAAGAACCTGAAAGAACAAGAGGTCATTTGGATAATTACAAAAATGTGAACACTGCGGGGGGTTTTCTCTACGGAAAACGCTATTTCAGGAACAGAGCCCTTTTTCGAAACTATTAATTAATGTGCAAGAAAAATGTTACGCGAGCGTTAGAAGGACAATGGCTTTATGAAAGGATCCGCGTCTGGATTTCACAAGGGCTTCCCAGTTGCCGTTCGTCGTGAGATGGGCAGGCTGGGGGTAATAATAATGAAATATCACCGCTTTTCACTTTTTCTTGTCTTGGAACCCTGGCTAAATGTTTCTTATTGAGAGAGCTGCCTAATTATCGAATTTTCGTACTGTTAATTACTGAGTGATTTTGTGGGTCATGATTTGAACTTAGAGCGACTCATATGCCACTCACATGTTCACATTTCATATTTGGTTGTCATAATCTTGTGTGTGCTAGAATTAATTATTTAGTCGTTAGCCGTTCAGCATACGGAATCCAACGATACACTCGATTCCGAGTGGTTTTGTCGCTAACATGACAGTGAATCTCGCATTGTATTCCAGAGCCGTTCCGGAAAAAGGTGGGTGAAGTGGAAGGGGATCAAAGTGGATAATTGAGGTTCATCGCTCATCAGATGTGGGTCACAGAATCGGAAAGACCTTCCCCGTACGAGGGCACCCGTTTTCCTGGCGAAACGACCGAAAAAACGAACGCCCTCACTCATTAGCTTAGAGCGGAACTTCCTCTTTTTCCGGACAGTGGGCGGTCCCTGATCGCCGATAAGCACCTGTTTTATTTGGGTAGCAGACAACGGAAAATGTGTAGAGTATTTAGGAAAAATTCTAAACCGAAGTATTTAGTTCAGTATAATAAAATTGCAACTCCAAACCTACGTAAATGTCCATTCAAACAACACATGACAAATGCAGAAAATCAGTGCAACACGAAAAATACAGATCCAAACATACAGAAAATAAACAAAAACAGTGAGAAGACGAGGAACAGGAAATATGCCTAGCGATGCTTGTTTAGCATACTGTGGCCTTACTTCCAAGAGGGCTGGTTCAGTCATTTACACTGCCGTTTGTCAATCCTCTTTTAGTGTATGATAAACAGGCGTACAAATTCAGCAGGCCAGATAAACGTTTAAACTATGTTTTCTGTGTTGTGACGTAGTGAGGAGAGTGACGGTGGACACTCGAGAGTCCCCCCCTTTATACCACCGAGATTATCACCGGTTAAGAAGGGATATCGATTAGGCTTCCTCATACGACCCCGTCTCCACCGGAAGAGAAAACAACTCGAGAACAGCCACACAGCCCCACACACACACACACACACACACACACACACACACACACACACACACGCACGCACGCACGCACGCACGCACACGCACACACAGTTACCTGTCTCTCAAGTTTATTTATGAACATTATCTTGTGGTATTTCGAGATTTTTCAAAATTATAGTTTGAGGGCCTTATCCTTGTCTGAAAACGCCTAATTTCTTAGCAGTTGCAGTTAGTGTTTGTTTAGTGAGGTTGTAGAGAGCTACGTTGAAAATTATTTTTTATGAAACCAGACGACTTTTGAAGGATCGAATTCCGAAATCCTTCACGAAAAGAAGTTTGGGAGAAGGCTCAGCTTAGAAGTTGTGAAAGTGATCAGCATCCATCGACCACGAAGATGAATGAGAAGAGTGAAGTCTCCAATTCCCCACTGATTAAAGAAAATAGTTGTCACACCAGTAATATAACATGATAGAAGTTCCAGTCATGCAGCATGGCTATAAGAGCGAATTTTCGAAGTAGTATTCGTGCTATTGCGGAAAAATATGATATAGCGAGAAACCATATCACTTTTCGTAAATTTATATTATTTTTTCATGATTGCTGCCATTTTTACCGATTTTTGATCCTTATAAAGTCAAGTTTGACCCACTATTTTTTGAGAAAATTATTTTGATCACCGAAATAATTCCCCTTTCTGTCTTGAATCACCGTCCCACACAATTGCCAGGTGAATTAATATTGGTCTTGATACCAATTATTTACCCCCAAAAAAATCCGAATTTGACCCCTATTCTGTATTAAAAAACACAACTGAATTGGTATTTTTCTGTATTTACTCACCCTTCCAACCAATTTCAGTGGTTGTAGTGATTTTATGTCAGTTGTTAACGATTTTAGCTGGTTTTTACCGACCCCCCCCCCCCCCCCCCCAACTCAAATTTGACCTTAGATTTGTTGAAAATTCTTCGAAATCAACCTTTTGTTTGGCAGTACGAACATTTTGGCGAAATGGGGTTTTTTCGTCATGTACCCAAGGACAAATATCGTCTGGAGTGACACATAAACATATATCTGTATGTATATAAATTTTTGTTAAAATGTAGGGATGAATTCAGGACGCTCTGAAACGGATTTGCCTATGAAAAAAATTTCAAAAATTCATGTTCTGAAATTTTTGGACCTATTGAAATAGCTTAATTTTCCTCGAAAATTCGATAAAAAATTGTGGTAATCCAGTTCATCTCGTTGTAAGTTACACGCACAGCAACACTGTAAAGATGAGTAGTTGACAAACTACAAAGAAGCAGTTGAGAAACTAAAACGGTTGAGAATCTTGAAACGCTGTAAAGTCCTTGTCACTTGGTTTTATTATTCTATCGGACATACCTACAGAAATGTTGGCTGCTCATTTATTATTTCTTTCATGCGCAGTAATTGAAATAGTTATTTTAGATGGTTTCTACCCCCAAAAACTCGACCTCGGCTCCTTTTACTTTTTTTTTTTTAAATAGATTATCTTTGAACATTGATAGTGCCATTTAATTGTCATGATTCTCCTACTAATACTACTTCTAGTGTTATTATACAATTCTGTGGTGATTTCAGACAATTTCCCAGGGTTTTGACTCATAAAAAACAAATTTCGGGAGCTTAACCTTTGTTAAAACCTCAATTCTTCACTCTTTGGTCAAAATCAACTTCATATTCGGTCTTCTCGCCCTAAAAAACATGGAAAACGATACATCACAAGCTTGTGTTCATTAAAACATCAAAAAACCTCGAAAACCCCTATTTTTACACCTGTTTTTCTTAATAACGCCCCTGGGTGTATTCCGATCGGGCTGGCGAGCTTTGGAGCACAACCAGGACCCAAATGGGGACCCAAACTTTGTGCGGAAGGAGGGCGATTTTAGACAAAAATATAACGTAAATTTACGTCTGAAACTTCGTTAGAACCTCAATTTTCCACTACTTGGTCAAAGCCGACTTCATATTCGGTCTTCTCGTCCTAAAAAACATCGGAAATGATACCTCAAAACGTTGTGTTACTAAAACACAGAAACTACCTACTTTTATACCAATTTTTTCATCCATAACACCTCTGGGTATATTCCGATTGGGCTGCAAAGTTTCGCGACACAACTAGGGCCCAAATGGAGCTTGTGTGCGAAAGAACGAATTTTTTAGACCGAAAATGAAGATGGTATGTGTGATACGGCGGACGGACATTGCATTTTTGGAATCTACGCACCTTGGAACTTGAAAGAAAAGATTTTGGTGTATTATTCACAGAATAATAAACCAAAACGGAGCGAATAATCGAAATACTGAAGCAGTTCAAATTGAGCGGCAAAGGAAATCCTCAAACAGCCGTGAACCAATTCAAATAGCAGAAAATCCACTGTCTTCCTCGTCGGGGTGCTAACGAGGATGCGCTATAACGCGGAGGAATCGATAGCGTTGAGGAAGAGGTGGGCGGCAAGGCCAATGTCACGAGGCTCAAGACTGGCGGTCACAGGCCCTCGGGCAAGTCCTGGCACGCGACCTCCGCATCGATTTGGGTGGGACGCCCTTTTAACTTACCAGAGCCAGAGGTCTCCGTCCGAGAAAATTAAATTCCAAATTATTTCCAAAACGCGGAAAAAAGGGTTTGGCCGAAATGTTCGGAAATCACGTGGGATTTGTGATGGTCCACTAGGAATTCGAGCAATAATGAGAGTTGACAACATATTCACAACAACTCTGCTATTCCACTCACATTCCAGTGAGGCCTTATCTGTAGAGAATAGAAAATATCCAGTTCCTAGATTAAATGAATAATCGGGTACCGTTGAACTCGGCACCGCTAATCCTTCGTCATCTTTAAGTAAACGTTGCGATTCAAGGACTCGGCACCGCCTCGGTCCAGAAGGCAATAATACTACCTTCGTTGCACTCATATTATCATATTATCAAATTCCAAATTATTTCCAAAACGCGGAAAAACGGTTTGGCCAAAATGTTCGGAAATCATGTGGGATTTCTGATAGTCCTCAAGGAATTCGAGCAATAATAAGTACCCAGAAGTTACCAGAACCGTCCTTGACCTGTGACATCCCAATTTTTTGGCAATATCAACGTTGTTTTGCATGCAATTTCCGTAGTTGTAAGCGTATTTTGGTTTATTATTCTGTGAATAATACACCTATTTATTCGCTCAGCAAAATATTTTTATAACACCCCCTCAAAAGTTTTTCTTTTACGTTTCAAGGTGCCGTGATTCCAAAGCCGGCTGTGTCATGTTCCGAAAACCTTCCCGTTTTCGGGACCCTTTCACCTCCCAAGATCCCAAAGCCGTAACTGCCATAATAACTGTCTATGGAGGAACCGGAAAATTGTACAGATGTCCTCCAAAATCAGATTTGCTCTCATTTTGCGTTTCAGACGAAATTTGGTAGGCACGCAATCCCTTGTAACAACCGGAAGCACAATCCAAACGAGCTGGAACCTTAAGGATATGTGCAGAAAGAGTCCCACATGATGCAATTCCAGCGGTAACCTCCTTTTGTTTGGACATGTGTGGCGTAGAACGAGCTATAGTCATTGACGGTTCTGTACACCGTTTTGGCTGAAATGTTCAGGAATCGATCATGTTGGGACCTTGTTGGTCCTCAAGGAGTACGACAGTGATCGGAGCTGTAATTAATGGCTTCTGCTCGTGTAAGACATCAAAATCCGCGATTACTTTCGACGAGTTTGGATGAAATGAACGTTGTGACCTGTTTGATGTAGATCCGGTTGAGCGCTGGATCTGCGCATGCGCCCACTTGATCTCTCGTTTGAACATTCAACTCTTCGTGGATACATCATCCGGCTTCGACCGACTTTGAAAAGGTCGGTAGTTGGAGAGTTCTTTTGTGGGTTCGTAATCGGTTTTCTGTACACTCAGCATAATTTGAGGATACATCAGTGGAATCAAAGTACCGGTGGGTGCTATACTGCCCACGCACATGGCAGGTTTTGGTTTATTAATCTGTGAATAATACACCTATTTATTGGCTCAGCAAAAAATTTTAGAACGCCCCCTCAAAAATTTTTTTTTTTAACGTTTCAAGGTGCGTAGATTCCGAAAATCCGATGTCCGTACGTCGTATCATGTATATCTACTTTATTTTCTGTCTAAATCGTTCTTTCGCGCACATGCTCCATTTTGCCCCTAGTTGTGTCCCGAACTTCGCAGCCCGATCGGAATATACCCAAGGGTGTTAAGGGTGTAAAAATATAATTTTTTTAGTGTTTTAGTTACATGAGCTTCTGAGGCATCGTTTTCCATATTTTTTACGACTAGGAGACAGAATATGAAGTCGATTTTGATCAAAGATTGGAAAATTGAGGTTTTAACAAAGTTTCAGCCTTGAATTTACGTTAAATTTTGCTCTAAAATTGTCATTCTTCCGCACACAGTTTGGGTCCGCATTTGGGAACACACTTGGGTCCTAGTTCTGCTCCGAAGCTGGGCAGCCCGATCGGGGTGTTATGGTGGGAAATTTGGTGTGAAAATTTGTTTTTTGGAAGTTTTTTTTAGGTTTTATTGAACATGAGCTTGTGAGGTATCGTTTTCCATGTTTTTTAGGGCGAGAAGACCGAATATGAAGTTAATTTTAACCAAAGAGTGAAGAATTGAGGTTGTAACGAAGGTTCAGCTCCCGGAAGTCATTTTTTATGATTCAAAATCCTGGGACATTGTCTGAAATCACCATCCATTTGTATAATAACACTAGAAGTAGTATCAACAGGTGAATCAAGACAATTAAATGACACTAAAAGGTAATTTGACAAAAACAGGGGCCCACGTTTTTGGGGGCCAAAATTGGTGGAAACCATCAAAAATAGCTCTTTCAATTGTTGCACGTGAAAGAAACAATAAATGAACAGCCAACATTTCTGTAGGTATATGCAATAGAATAATAAACCCATGTGACAAGGACTTTGCAGCTTTTTTTTCTAGGCAGTATGTTTTATGATCAGTTCTTTTGTGACCGATTGGAATTTGAAGCAGAAGAACTCCGTCGGGATGAGTATGAATGTCGAATCTACCGAGCCATTTTCATGTCGGGGATCATCAAGTTCGTGAGTTTATTAAATCGTGTTGCTCGTTCTACGTGACGAAGTAGGCAGGTCTTTGTGTGTATTTCGATAAATTTGAGTTACAGAGGAAGAATATGCAGGGTTTTTTCGTTTACCGACGTGCGTCGGTTTCCATGTGGTGCGTACCATACTAATCCTGATGAGGAGCCGCTAGCGGTAAATCGAAAACTGCAGAGATTTCTGAAGGCGTTTTGAAAGCGCCAGAACGTGGATTTTGATTTCATTGAAATTCTAGATCCATCTAAATTTACATCGAACCAATTACAAGTTCCCCGCTTCCGCATTGACCACCCATCGCTCGCACACCGTTCCAAAGTGCAAACGTCTGTTCCAATCAAGACGTCCTTTTTTTTACGAGTCAGTGAAAGTTTTTTTTCTCTCCACAAAAATAAATATCGCCGTCTCGTAAACTGGTTTGGAAGTCGTGAAGGCGGTGACTTGGCGTTGAGTGTTTGCAGGTTACTTGGGGACCCCTGACGTTTTTCATCCGAATAACCGACTTTCTACGGTGGTTTTTTCAAAAGAACGTTTGTGATGACCTTGTGAGCGAAATCGAACGGCATTTTCGCTTTCAGTGGTGCTAACGGGTCACGGCAGTGTGGTGATTCGAACATCTGTGTGTCTTGATGATCAGCAGAAGTGGATCAGCAGATTTGTGATGGGGAGGTTGGACACAAACTGCCCGTTGTTGTAGGTTTTAAATTTGGTATAGAGAGTCTTATAACATATTAGAAAAGAGCTGGTTCTGTCGGCTGGTGCATTTCCTAATGTACAGTTTTTCCCCTTACTACTTCACATTTATTAAGGGTAGGATAGATGGTGGCAAAAGTGAACTACATATCTGTTATCATCTCAGCTTTTCCCGTGCGTCCAATAATTTGTTGCTAATTTTTCCCCTCAAAAATGACATATTTCCCTCCAATGACGGAAACGGAATTGAAAATGGTTGATGGTGGAAATCCAGGATGCTGAATATATTTTGTTGGTTCTATAATTTTAATTTCATCATAGCTTACCTACCGAATAATGAGGAATCTGTACTATCCTTCAATTTCCGTAATAGTTATATAAAATACTATTATCTACAATCTACACCTTATCTTTCTCAAAGTTTAAAAATCATGTTACCTATTTATGTTAGGTACGCTGAAAACCATTGTTTTTTTCCCCCGTAGAGTACTACATTCAGTGGGACTAGGTATATTTTACCATAATAAATCTATATAATTGAGGATATAATTCCACAAGGAAAGTCGAAAAAATGAATAGGCAGGAATTACAAGAAACAAATCATTTATGAGACTTACATGAACGCATTTTTGGTTTATTATTTTCAATAATGAACCATTGGAATCGAGCATGAAAAAAAATTCTCCCCCCCCCCCCCCTCAAAATTTGATGGTTTACCTACGTTTCAAGGTATGTAGAATCCGAAAATGCAATAAAAATATTTCTGCCTGTCCGCCGTACGCCGTACGGGCCACTTTTCTTAGTTACCATGAATAAAAATTGATGAAATTCCGGTTCCTTTCGGGGTCTAGTTGGTCCTCGAAGCTCGTCGTTACTGTCAGTCATCTCTAAGGGGTTCAAAAAAGGGGTTGAAATTTAGAACGCCGTATCTCAAAAACTTTCGATTGAAGGGTATTTTTTTACGTTATTAAATTTGTCTTGAGCTAAACAATTTTTTGAGACCACCCGGAGCATTGTACGTCCAGCCGTTCGTGTGCACCAAAAAGCTTCGTCAACACGATCGTGAATCAAACGGTATAAATCCGGCCGGGATATCATCACTAGGGAGCACCTGATTATAATCAAGGATGGCTGTATGAAGTCGAGTTGTTTGTTCTGCGATATTACTTCATTTGATAAGTGATGGACTATTGGATTTTGTTGGTAGGTACTTGTGAAACTTGAACAAACGTTGAAGTATTATTGATGGGCAAGTTATTACACAACGGTTCATTATACTTGACCACGAGGGTAGGTACTGACCACAGAAAACAGTGATCTACGCAGAAGGGGCATCTATTTCACTCCACATCAACAATTTTCCTCCAGAACTTCATCATTTGCGTTTCTTTTTGCAATTTTAGTTACTGTTTCTCATCGACAGAATTATTTTAGCAACATTTAACTCGTGTCATCACCAGGGACGCGCTAACAATCGGTAATTGGCCCGAGATAAAATCATTGCTAGGGAGAAGGTATGAAGTCGAGTTGATTGTTCCGTGATATTATTTAATTTGAAAAATGATGGCTGTTTCGGAGTTTGTTGATAGGCACCTTTGCAACTTTTTTCACTCCAATCAACAATCTCCCTTCAGAACTTTATTATTTGCGTTTCTTTTTGCCATTTTAGGTACTGTTTGTCATCGACAGAATTATTTTAGCAACATTTAACTCGTGATTTAGGTAGGTACCTAGTAACGAGTACGGGGTTATGTATTAACCTACGGAGGATCTGCGATCTACATATGTATAGAATAGTACATATTATATTATATAGACGGGTTATCTATACAGAGAGCTGTGATCTGTAAAAGAAGGGTATTCTATACAAAATAATAAACCGTTGTGCAGGGATTTGCAGCGTTTTTCATAACGTTCTGAACAAAAGGAAGTGGGTAGGTTAACAAGCAGAAGATGCTCAATCCTCTATACGGGGTGTTGTTCATAACGAACAGTTGAAATCAGATGAGGAAAAACACTCGGGAAATAGAAAATGTAGGAAAAATAACAACGAGAGAACGAAAAATCACGACTTAACCACAAACAAAAACAATCACCAAACCAACAACGCAGTGCAGTGCAGCCAATACGCACACAAAAATTCGCAATGCTTGACTTTTGCCTATCAAGGAGTAATTGGAAGGGCTGTCTCGAGTAGTAGGCAAACCTTCTCTGGTATACTTATAGTGTGGATGAGAGAAGTTTTATTTGTAAGTCAGACGTTGTTTGTATCGAGACGGATGGATTGTAGCGTCTGAAAGAACGAAAAAGAAGCGCGGATAATCTTCGATGGAGCGTAATAAATAGGTCTCTGGGGGATGATGTTTGAAATAAGGGGGGAACGAGATCAGTAGCTTCGGCTTTCCGGGACTTCCCCTCAGCCGAGATTTGTTTTGTTCGCTTCGAAAAGCATTCGACTCTGTTGAACATATTGGTGTGACGTGAGTGATGTATGGGAGCATTATTATATTATCAGGGAAATTTTCAGAGATTCACGTTGGGAATGTTGGGCCGTGAAATGGGATCAGTTGCGAATGTAAGGTGGCAGATGTTGTTGATGATGGGTAGCAGTAGGATATTTATCCATCTGTTCAAACAGAGGATCCCGACGTGAAATCGTCCAGATCCAACATGGGCAATACAGAACGACGAAATGGCAATTTCTCTGCATTGGTAACAGAGGCATTGTGTTTCATGATAAGATTAATAAATTATGTGTACCATCAAAATCCATCTATTATTTAGCCTATAATACACGAGATTTTGTGGACGGAAAATAACGCAAACATAATCACCTACCTTCGATCGCAAATTCCAGCTAAAATACCACTTCTAAATTGAAAATTACTTCGATTTTTTTCCTCATTCGAATTCCTACATTGAAATCGCTCATTTTCTGAAGGTTTGTTGAAGTTCACAGCATTGAAAAATGGTGTGAACTCAGAAAATATCCGAAACTGCAGAATCATTTTTTGCAAATGTTGTACCTATTTTGAGGTGAACTCTTCGAATTTGAATATCAAATTTGAAGGAGAATACAAGAAACCAATTAATACCTCCTTGAAAAACGCTGGTAAGTCCTTGTCAGATGTGTTTATTATTCTGCTGACCTTATGGATTTCTTTCATGTGCAATAATTTAAATAGCTATTTCTGATGGTTTCCACCAATTTTGGCCCCCAAAAACACGAATTGGGCTTTTTTTTTTTACAGATTATCTTTGATCACTGACAGTAACATTTGACTGTCTTGAGTCGTCACTAGAGTGTGTGATAATAACACTTCTAGTGTTATTATACAAATTTATTGTGATTTCAGACAATTTCCCAGGTTTTTGACTGATAAAAAATGAATTTCGGGAGCTTAAACCTTCGTTACAACCTCAATTTTTCATTCTTCGGTCAAAATCAACTTAATATTCTGTCTTTTCGCCCTAAAAAACATGGAAAACGATACCACACAAGCTCATGTTCACTAAAACTTCAAAAATCCCTCGAAAACCCCTATTTTTACACCCATTTTTCTCCCATAACACCCCTGGGTATATTCCGATTGGCCTGCCGAGCTTCGGAGCAGAACTAGGACACAAATGGGGACCCAAACTCTGTTCGGACGAACCACAACTTTAGACCAAAATTAACGTAAATTTAAAACTGAAACTTCGTTAGGACCTCAGTTTTCCGCTCTTTGGCCAAAATCGACTTCATATTCTTCTTTTTTCTCGTCCTCAAAAACTTGGAAAACGATCCTCAAAAGCTCATGTTACTAAAACACACAAAATACATTTTTATACAGTTTTTCTGAATCTGCGCACCTTGAAACGCAAAAGAAAACATTTTGAGGGGGTGTTCTGAAATTTTTTTCAGAGCGAATACCCAGGTGTACTGTCGTGAGTCCCTCCCGGGAACACTCCTATCATATTAAGTTCTCACCAATATCCAAACGCCAAACTAAAGCTCCGTAAATAAAGATATGAGTGGGGACAGGCGACAGAACCCAGGGTTACTCAACCTGGGGCCCCACTACCAGCTCCCAGCAAGGAGCTGGAGGGAGAGGCCCCCAAGTACTATAAAACCCCGGATCCTGGCGCTCAAGCTTCATTCGACACTTCCTCTAACCAGCTCTCTCTTCTCTCTCTTACCTTACCTCCCAGATGATCGGTTGACTACAGCCGCCAGGGAATTTCACCTCCTCTCTCCTCCTCCTTGTCTAGATGATCGGTTGAATACAGCCGCCTAGACAAGGGACCTCTCCTCTCCTTTCCTTTACCTAGATGAACGGTTGACTACAGCCGCCTAGGTAAAATTCCCTCATCCACCTCTCTCTCCTCCAAAAGTCGTAGATGTTCGGTTGACTACAGCCGCCTGCGATTATTTCCTCACCTTCCTTCCACACCACCTCTCTCTCCTCCAAAAGTCGTAGATGCTCGGTTGATTACAGCCGCCTGCGACTTTTCCTCCTTTTCTCTCCTTTACCTAAATTCACTCACTCACCTTCCTTCCACGCCACCGTGATGAGAATTTTAAATTCATCACAGTGGTGAACCCGACGTTCACTCAACCTTCTTCCTTCCCACCTTCCCACCTCATGTGTCGCCCCAGTCAAATAGTTCGGTGTCCCAAATTTTAAAAATTCAAATTTCAACCAGTCAGTGTAAATTCGCAATTCTTGGCCCAAACCTCACCGCTCAACTCTCAACTCAACGCACCACCGCTCCCGCCGATTGCGAATTTCAAAATTCAAAACCACGTCAAATTTTTGAATTTTAGTTACAGAAATGGACCCGAACTCACCGACGCCGCCGCTCCTGCGACCAGCCACACTGCAGCCGCCCGCCGCTGCGACATCCGACGCATTGGCCGACAACCCTTTCTCCACGCTCTCCCCGCCGACCTCTGCGACATCAGACACCGCCGCCGCCGCCGCCGCTACGGCCGCAGCCGCCGCCAACGTCATGACGGCGTCCGCAGCGTTCCCTCTGTCGCTGCCCCCCTTCTACACGCACGACCCGGCGCTTTGGTTTTTCCAAGTGGACGCAGCGTTTTCGGCCGCCAACATCCGCAGCCAGAAAACTCGATATTCCCGGATCATTTCGTTACTGCCCTACGAGATCCTGCTGCAGACTTCTGATATCTCCCCCGACGCCGCCGCTGCGTACGACGACCTCCGCAGCCGCCTCATCAACACCTACCAGCCGTCGAAAATCGCCCGAGTCGCCGCCCTCTCCCAACCTCAACACCTCGGCGACCAGAAGCCCTCCCACCTCTACCGACGGCTGCGACACCAGCTGCAGGGGATTGTGACCGCCGACATCGCACACACGTTCTGGTTACGTGCCCTTCCCCACCCCATCCAGATGGCCCTGGCCAGCCATCTCGACGGTCCCGACGAGCCCCTCCTGCGGCTCGCGGACACCGTGCACGACTTGGCCGCTGCGGCCGCCGTCAGTGAGGTGCGTACGCCGCGCCACCCCCCGCCTTTCCGGGACCGCACAAAATCCCGGGACCGCGGCCGGGCACCCTCCCTCGAAGGACGTCGACCCCTTTCGGCGGATCGCCGACGCGACTCGTCCGCCGACCGCCGCCGCCAGCGCTCACCCGAGCGCCGCAACGCATCCCCTCCCCGCCAGCGCAGAGGACGATCCCCAGCAGCTGCGCGCGCATCCAACTCGGCCCGCCCCACCAACTCCGCCTACCTACCTGCGGACCACCCCAACCGTTGTTTCTATCATGTAAACTTCGGTGGGGAGGCCCGCAAGTGCCAACCCCCCTGCTCCTTCGCCCCTAAGCAGGGAAACGCAGACGCCCGCCGGTAAATCCGGCGGGCCCCCCTCCTCGCCAACACGGGGGGGACCATGAACATACCCCCCCCGCCCGCATTCACACAGCCACCATCACCAAGCCACGCTACCCCTCCTACGCCGCCGCCACGGCTGCCAATCTCCCGGCCGCGCCTGCAGCGCCGCCAAATCCCCCACCCCACCACCAACGGACCAACCCCTCCCCGCCCGCCACCAGGGCGACCAACCTTCCGGCCACCACTCAACCCGCCACTACCGTTCCCCCTCCCCGAAACGAAACGGAGCCACCTCCCGCCAAACTGGCCAGCCCCCCTGCAGACTCCACCGTTCCCCCCCTCCGGAACGGCAGGAAACCGCCCCGCGTCTCCTTCGCGGCGGACCAGCCTACACCAACACACGTCCCTACCTCCGCAATTCTCCACAACGCCCTCCCGACCCACCAGCGACTTTTCCTGCGCTGCAGGAAAACTAATGTACCTTTCTTGGTGGACACGGGGGCGGCGCTATCAATATTTCCCAACAACATCCTCCGTCGTCAGGCGCGCTGCTACCGGCAGCTTCTCTACGCCGCCAACGGTACCACCATCCCCTCGTACGGGACGTACCGCTCCTCTGTTTATATGAGCGGGCTCGCGTACGAGTGGGAATTTACCGTGGCGGACGTGGAGAAGGCGATCCTGGGGGCCGATTTTCTTGCATATTTCGGTCTCCAGGTCGACGTCCGGAACGCGCGCCTGATTGACCCCGCCACAAAAACACCCATACCCGGATTCATACATGCCATCAACCACCCCCCTACACAATTTGAACGCCTCCTCCTCAACTACCGCCCCCAGCGCCGCCCCTCTGCCCACATCTCCACCATCCAACACCACATAGAGACTTCCGGCCCCCCCATCACAGCGAAAGCCCGCCGACTCCACCCCCTGCAACTATCAAAAGCCCGGCAACATTTCAATAAACTCATAGCCGACGGCATCGTCCGCCCCTCAAAATCCCCTTGGGCTTCTCCACTCCACATCGTGCAGAAGCCCAATGGGGATATCCGCCCCTGAGGGGACTACCGGCGCCTCAATTCGAAAACCACGCCGGACCTTTATAATGTTCCCCACCTACGGGACTTCTCGTCGCACCTCCATGGCGCTACTATCTTCTCTACCCTCGACATTTCAAGGGCGTACCACCACACACATGTACCTGAAAGAGCCCGGCATCCATAAAACTTTCCAACCGCTTTATGCCGGGCCCTTTCAAGTCATTCGCACAACACACACCACCGCGACCCTGTTAATTGACGGCAACCCACATACAGTCCCGTTAGCCAGGTGTAAACCCGCACCTGTGCTAACCCAACCCACTGACACTATCAGTCTCCCGCCGTCCGTTCGCTATGTCACACCGCTCCCCGATGTACCAGTCACCTCCGTCGCCGTTTCCGGACTTCGATTCGGATCCGGAAATGGCGGCGATTCTCCGGGACGTTTTCGTCCCGGACCCGCTCTCCCCCCTACCCCCTTCGCCCGGGCCGACTACACCGCTTCCGTTCGTCCCGCCACGGATCACCGGACTACCTCCCCGGCCCCGGCGATGGAAGTACCCCCAGTGGAAAATACTGCGCGAATTTCGCACGGCGCAGGCCACGGGGGTACACCCTCCCTACTCCCCCACAGACCCCCTAATGTCCTCCATCCTTCGCGAGTTCCGCCTCGCGGAACTCATGCCCCCACCGCCCCCCGTTCAAATTTGCTTGCCCCCAATACATTTCAAACCCCCACCCCCCGTTCAAATCACCAACCCCCCCAAAATTGCAACCCCACCAATTTTACCACCCCCCCCATTTTCGATTTTCGACCCCCCCGTATCTACTTCGCCCCCTCCAACACCCCCTCCCCCCCCCTCCATCGCCGGGGATATCCACTATAGTTTCCGCCGGGACGAAACGGCCCGGGCGGCGAAACGGACGGAGGGAGCGTCCCCATGTTCCCCTCGTCCCGGCGGCCAAATCCCCCGCCCCGCTATGAGCAATCACGGCGGGGCCTTGAGATTCCGGGACAGTGCAAGTGTCTTCTTCATCCACTCGCACTGTACCGGAACTCGGAGCTCCGCCGTGCCCGCCTCGCCACGAGCTCGGAGCAACCGCCACCCCCACACACTACACTCACGCACACACTGTCACTCAACACACCCAGGAATCGGCGGATTCCCGTCACCCCGTTCCGCTTTGTTCCCCGAATTTGCACGAAGGTTGTAAATATTGTACATATTGCGAGTTTTGTAACCTCTACACATCTTGTAAATATCATGTTTGTAAATATTGTTCATCCTCCCCATCTCGCCCTTGCCGCTCACTTTCACCTTGTAAATATCGTTATTGTAAATATTGTTCATCCTCCTCATCTCACCCTTGCCGATCACTTCCATAAATGCCACATGTTTATGGATCCTGACCACTGCTCCCATCATACTGTATATACTCTCGCCATCTCATCCTACTTATTCTACCTACTTATCATCTACCTTATATTCTACCTTATGTTACCTACCTTATATTCTACCTCCTTATCATCTACCTACTTATAATCTGCCTATACCATGTTACTACTAGTTTTAAGGACCGCCTTCAGCTCAACCTCTGTTTGCATCGGCCCTCAGCCCCTGTCACTTTGCGCCTTCAGCTCCTCCTCTTGTTTGCCGTAGCCCTCAGCTCCTGTCATTTTGCGCCTTCAGCGACCACCTCTTGTTTGCCGTAGCCCTCAGCTCCTGTCATCTTGCGCCTTCAGCACCAATATTGGTTCAAACTGGGGGGACCTCTGTCGTGAGTCCCTCCCGGGAACACTCCTATCATATTAAGTTCTCACCAATATCCAAACGCCAAACTAAAGCTCCGTAAATAAAGATATGAGTGGGGACAGGCGACAGAACCCAGGGTTACTCAACCTGGGGCCCCACTACCAGCTCCCAGCAAGGAGCTGGAGGGAGAGGCCCCCAAGTACTATAAAACCCCGGATCCTGGCGCTCAAGCTTCATTCGACACTTCCTCTAACCAGCTCTCTCTTCTCTCTCTTACCTTACCTCCCAGATGATCGGTTGACTACAGCCGCCTGGGAATTTCACCTCCTCTCTCCTCCTCCTTGTCTAGATGATCGGTTGAATACAGCCGCCTAGACAAGGGACCTCTCCTCTCCTTTCCTTTACCTAGATGAACGGTTGACTACAGCCGCCTAGGTAAAATTCCCTCATCCACCTCTCTCTCCTCCAAAAGTCGTAGATGTTCGGTTGACTACAGCCGCCTGCGATTTTTTCCTCACCTTCCTTCCACACCACCTCTCTCTCCTCCAAAAGTCGTAGATGCTCGGTTGATTACAGCCGCCTGCGACTTTTCCTCCTTTTCTCTCCTTTACCTAAATTCACTCACTCACCTTCCTTCCACGCCACCGTGATGAGAATTTTAAATTCATCACATGTACTATTCACAGAATACACCAAAAATAGAATGGAGATGAAGCCTGTATAATAAATGTGAGGTATATATACGAGTAATATAATGATATGGCAGAATTGGCTGCAGATCTGTACATACATCTGCTCCATTTGAGGATCAATATAGACCTGTTCAGATGTCCTGAAGTTCTTGGGAAACCATTAAGGTATTTACAGCTCTTTCGCTGGGATACCGCGAGGAGTCGAAGTTGGAAGAACACAACTTCAATTGCCCCTGCTGTCTCCCCCCTTCCATTTCACATCAACCCTTTTATTTCCAGAGGGTTCGAGGCTATGATGTGGAAGTTTTGCTGCGTTTCGGGGCCATTAGGAGTTGAAAAGTTCTCGTGGGTACAAGAAACACCAACTCCGACAATTCTGTTTCATGCATTTTACAACGCTCCGGCTGACGGGAGAAAGTCTGTATTCAGTGAGGGACTGATCTGAAAAACGCTGCAAATTACTACACAACGGTTTATTATTTACCTGTATAGATGCCCCTTCTGCGTGGATCACAGTTTTCTGTGGTCAGTACCCTCGAGCTCTCCCCACGAAAGCCCTGAATCGAGTCCTGGAGCCGGCCCCGGAATTAAAGTTTCATACAAATGCGCGTGATTCAATAATTCAATCATTAATTATTTTTAGTTATTCATGAAGCATAAGGCAAATAATAAACCGCTGTGTAATTTACGCATATAGGTGCCCCTTCTACTTAGATAGCATAATAAACCGTTGTGTAATAATTTACCCAATAATACTTCAACGTTTGTTCAAGTTGCGAAAGTACCTATCAACAAAATCCGAATGATCCATATTTTTGGTTTATTATTTTCAATAATGAACCATTGGAATCGAGCATGAAAAAAAAAAATTCTTACCCCCCCTCAAAATTTGATGGTTTACGTTTCAAGGTATGTAGAATCCAAATCTGCAATAAAAATATTTCTGTCTGTCCGCCGTACGCCGTACGCCGTACGGGCCACTTTTCTTAGTTACCATGAAAAAAAATTGATGAAATTCGGGTTATAGGTTCCGTTCGGCGTCTAGTTGGTCCTCGAAGCTCGACGTTACTGTGAGTCATCTCTAAGGGGTTCAAAATAGGGGTTGAAATTTTCAAAACGCCTATACCATTTTTTTACGTAAATATTTTTACGGTTTTAAATAGTTCTTGAACTTGCGAGTTTTTTAAGACCATCCGGAGCATCGTACGTCCAGCCGTTCGTTCACAGTAAGGCCCCGAAGTTTGCACCGACAGGCATTTTCGACTCCAGTGTGAATGAAATTGTATGCAATTCAAACCAAATCTCGTAACCAGAGACGCGCCCACAATAGGAATTTGTGAATACGGCCAATCATTGGTAGGGATCACCTGATTATATTGGCGGAGTATGAAGTCGAGTTGGTTGTTCTGTGATATTATTTAATTCGAAAAATGATGGCTCTTTTGGAGTTTGTTGGTAGGTAGTGAAACTTGAACAAACGTTGAAGTATTATTGATGGGTAAATTATTACTACGGTAAATCATTACTCAACGGTAAATTATTACACAACGGTTCATTATACCATCTACGTAGAAGGGGCTGGAGTTTGTTGGTAGGTACTTTTGCAACTTTTTTCACTCCTCATCAACAATTTCTTTTCAGAACTTCATTATGTGTGTTTCTTTTTGTTAGGTACTGTTTGTCATCGGCAGAATTATTTTAGCAACATTTAACTCGTGATTTAGGTAGGTACCTAGTAACGTGTACGGGGTTAGGTACTAACCTACGGAGGGTCTGCGATCTACATAATATGTGTAGAATAGTACATATCATATTATATAGACGGGTTATCTATACATAGAGCTGTGATCTGTAACGGAAGGGTATTCTATACAAAATAATAAACCGTTGTGCAGGGATTTGCAGCGTTTTCGAATGAAATAATATCACGGAACAACCAACTCGACTTCATACAGCCATCCGCGATTATAATCATGTGTTCCCTAGCAATGATAATATCTGGGCCGGACTTATACCGTTTCATTCACGATCATGTTGACGATGCTTTTCGGTGCAAACGAACGGCTGGTCGTGCAACGCTCGTGGTGGTCTCAAAAAATTCTTTAGTTCAAGAGAAATTTAAAAACCTTAAAAAACCATACCCTGCTATTGAAAGTTTTCGAGCTATGGCGTTCTTAAAATGTCAACCCCTATTTTTCACCCCTTAGAGACGACTGACAGTAACGTCGAGCTTCGAGGACCAACTAGACCCCAAACGGGACCTACAAACGAAATTTCATTAATTTTGGTTCATGGTAACTAAGAAAAGTGCTAAGTACGGCGTGCGGCGGACGGACAGAAATTTTTTAATTGCATTTTTGGATTCTACATACCTTGAAACGTATATCGTCAAATATAGGGGGGGGGGGGGGTTCCCCCAATGCTCTATTCCAAGGTTTCATTATTGAAAATAATAAGCCAAAATGAATGTATGCGATGATTTCATACCTGATGTACCATAATATAACTAAAATACTAATTTGGAGCTCTGAACAACCCAGGTGTTCTACTTTCCCGTTTGAGCATAAGTTCGGAATGGAACCTCGATCTGCAGTATTAATCCCCGAAGGATTAGGTTGGGTTGTACTCATTCTATAAAAGCTTACTCGACTCGATTACTGAACTCATTATTCAGGTAGTTATATCATGAAATATTTTAGGTTATTAATATGATTACTTACCTCTGGAGGTATTCGCGCTATTCCCTTGACTCGTTCGGTAGCTCCTGAATCCCGAATGAGAACTTGAAAATTCTTCTTTGACGGGCAAAATTCCAAGGCCGAGACCGCAAAACGATAATTGCATGCACCAATCGTGCGAACTAGTCAGAATACTCCAGAATATTAGCCACACCACAGGAAGCGTTGAACAGAACCAGAGCGGAAAAAAGGTGATTCCTCCGCCACATTTTTCGCTCTCAAGTATACGCTGGCAAGTAAGTATTTGGTTGAAAGTGCAGTTTCTGGGTCACCCGTTCATTTGTCGGTTTCCTCCACTTAAAATTATGAAAGGTCGGTTCACCTATTGTGCCGACTTGGGATAGGAAGTGATTTTGTTTGGACTATTGTTTCGTCAGTAGAAACGCATTGTGCAACTCGACGGTTACTCTGTAACTACCGCGCGTGCTTCTGCAGTTTACTGAGTATTGCAGTGCTGAGAGCTTCTTGTAAGTGGTTAGTGTGTTTTTGACGATGTGTGATGATGGTAAACCGATCAAGTAACATTCTACTAAGTAGATCATTAAGTTTTAACTATGGATGGTTTGAGGAAATGGTCTACATAAACAACAATTTTTTTCTATTTTTGTCGTTGTTTGTTAAAATAGACTAGTTTTGGAACATTTTAAGACCGCTCGCATGTCTGTACGACTATTATTACAGTCAGTATGCATTTTTGAATTTGTCACTAGTATCTGTCACTAGGATCGTAGCATACACCATCCTGACATTAATTTCAAATGGGTACCTGCACCTTTCCGGTCAGCACCGATTTTTTTACCTACTGTTACTGTAATCAGCCTGATGATCACAGTTTATCACAAGATACAGTTGTGTTCATACACGTTTGGGCACTTCCATGTTCAGTTGAGAAAAACAAACGTTACCCACTGTATCTACTATATTTCTTCAGCAGTAGTCTCGCGACTTGCCCACCTTTTAAGAATCTTGGGCCTACGCTTTTTGAAAATAATCTTGGGAGGAGCCATTGAAACAGTACCAAACAGAGTACTACAAAAAATATTTATTTAAAAAAAGAAATATTTGAAGCCTACATCCTACAATCACAAACACTGAAATAGTGATGGGCAATTCGAATGAATAATCGAATGCGGCATTCGATTATTCAATTCATTCGGATATTCGGATGTGAGATTTCAAGTATTCGAATACTTTCGCATTCGTATTGTAGCGAAACTAGCGGTATCTTCGCGAAGCTCAAGATACAGGACGATGGAACTGCGACAAGAGAACCTGTGACCAATGCGAATGCCCAAGTACCTACTGTCACAGAACAACCATAGCTGAGACTTTCATCCGAACTCTATCCCATTCCATTGGTTATTTTTCATTCGAATACTTTAGCATCTGTTCTGCCTTTGGTTGTTTTGCATTCGGATCTGTTGGAGGTTTTCCCACTCCTTTTTCATGATGCAAACGAATCATTCGAATGAAACGAGCTTCATCCGTGTAACTAAGTAAGATCAATGAAAAATCAATTTATATTTTACCTATATATTCCTGAATTTTCTATTCTAATGTCAGTATCAAATAGTTAATTAAATTTTTTTTATTCAATATAAATCCTATATTATTACGTTACTTATTTTCCAAGTAGGAAGTTTTATTTTATTTTATTTTTTCCAATCGGCTACTAAATTAATAATCAGGTACCTAATCTAAATAAATCATGTTTTTAACTGGCCGATAATAATGATAATCCATCCATTTACATACCTATTTGGTCATTCACATGTTGAAGGTAAAATATAGGCTTATTAATAATTAACTACCTACATGGAAAACGAAGTTCGAAAGTTTGTAAACTTTATTATGAACAAAATTAAAAACTCATGGTAATGCAACAAATTATGGTACTATATAAAAATGCTGAACATCATTATACCTAAGTTGTTTTTCAATACTTGTAGGTAGGTAGGTAGATACCTATATAGAAGAATTTAGATCACAATACCGAGATCGTTTGTATAAAAAGAGGAAGTAAAAAATACTGAACGTCTTATAAATTTACGATAAGTATATTATATTTCGTACACCTACCTCATCATCATTTCGTTGTTTATTTATTTTTTGTTCTTCTTAAATCTGAACATGACAAAACACACTATTTGGTAGAAAGATTGCACTAAACTCAAGAAATACTGAACACCACTAGATACAGATTAAAATCATAATTCAAAAATTCACAAGTTCAAAATGGCGGTGGGTGTTCCCTCCACATTTGAATGAAATCATTCGAATGATCATTCGATTATCAAAATCATTCGAATACTTGGTATTCGATTATTGAAATCATTCGTTTCGCCCATCACTACACTGAAACAAACACAAACCGAAAAGGTTTGTTGTTATGGTTACTTCGGATTACCTTCCTTCATTCACCTTCTTTGAATCTTGTAGAACCGCCGATTATTATCGAGGAAGGAACAAGTGTGTGAATGATGAATCGTTTAAAAACTAGTGTAACTTCCGTCTGCGCATGCGCAAACGCGAAATACTTGAAACACCCCATAACTACCTTAAATATCGTTGAAATAAGTTTATACTGGTTGGAGGGGGGGGGGGGGGGTCGATCAGGAATAATACTTTGATAATTCCTTACGAATTTAATTGGAATTATGCACGAACATGACATGTTGACTATTTCCTTGTAACTCTTCCAATTCCGCGCAAAATAGTCGTAGAGAGCTGAAATGTTGAGGGTACACGCGGGTTGGATCGCAGAATGTGCCTATAAAAACCATCGAAATTGTACTGTAACTTTCTTCTGCACGTGCGCAAGCGTCAGATCCTCGTAGCGTCAATAATACCCTGCAAATCATCCTAAAGTGGTGAAATTTGGAAGATATGTGGAGGTAAGGTGTTGGATGGTCTCAAGTGGATTCAATCAAAATCAGACTATACTTTCGTCTGCCCATGCGTAAACGAAAAATCCTACCTATCCACCGACAGGACCTATGCAGCTAATTATGTACCTACGTCCATGTTGTTTATAATGAATAAATTCTCTAATGCATGGATTCTCCACCTGTCCACTGAATGAACCCACCCGACTACTCTATACGTTCATGTTATTCAGGTGAGGAAGCTATGCTGCCTACTCGAATTGGCAGACGTTTTAGGGCGAGAAGACCGAATATGAAGTTGATTTTGAATAAAGAGTGAGGAATTGAGGTAACGAAGGTTCAGCTCCCTAAATTCTTTTCATATAAGTCAAAACCCTGGGAAATGATCTGAAATCACCAAAAACTTTTATAATAACAGTAGAAGTAGTGTCAACAAGTGAATCAAGACAATAATGGCGCTATCAATGATCAAAGATAATTTGTCAAAAATAGGAGCCTAATTCAAGTTTTTGGGGGCCAAAATTGGTGGAACCCATAAAAAATAGCTATTTTAATAATTATTGCACATGAAAGAAACAATAAATGGACAGGCAACATTTTTGTAGGCACGAATAGAATAATAAAGCCGTGTGGCAAGGACTTTGCAGCGATTTTGGATTTAGTTTGTACTAAACAAATTGTTACCGTTGTGGGTAACTGGTCATCCAGCTATGTGGGTATACAGAAAAATCTTAACTTCTGAATGTAACCTTTCAAGAAACCGTCCGGAAGGTCTCAGACTCTCCGCGATCTCCCGCATCGCTACTCGCTACAGGTGAAACTAATGGATGAAAAATGATACGATGCGAACTATGACGACATTTCCAGGTGGAATCCAAACTCATCTGATATCATTAGGAAAAGAGTCTGAGGGTCGAACGGGACATGACCTTCCTCGGGCGTTGGAAAAAGATTTGGAGGAAGTTGTAGTTTCCGGGAGGACTGGAGAGCTGTCATCTGTGAAGCTTTTGCATCATTTGAGTGGAGGCCGCCGGAAAAATGGGCAGCCGAAACAGAAGAACGAGGGTGTTGGTTTGTCTTTGAGAGGATCTGCAGTACGTTTTCGGTAATAAAGCTCTGGAATTATTGACCATGGGAAAAAAAGAAAAAAATTGAACCCCCTCCCCCCCCCACAAATTTGATGGTTTACGTTTCAAGGGATGTAAAAGACGAATATCTATTTTTTTTAAATTCCGTCCATCCGCCGTACGCCGTCCGCGGCTTTTGGTTTATTATTCTGAGAATAATACACCTATGTATTCGCTCAGCAAAAAATTTTTATAACACCCCCTCAAAATTTTTTTTTTCCGTTTCAAGGTGCGTAGATTCCAAAAATGCTATGTCCGTCCGCCGTACGCCGTATCACGTGTACAGGCTTCATTTTAGGTCTAAAAAAGTCGTTCTTTCGCACAAGGGCTCCATTTGGGCCCTAGTTGTGTCCCGAAACTTTTCAGCCCGATCGGAATATACCCAGGGATGTTATGAGTGAAAATGTGCACAAAAATAGGTACCTACTTTTTGTGTTTTAGTAACATGTTAGTAACATGAGCTTTTGAGGAATCGTTTTCCATGTTTCTGGGGACGAGAAGACCGAATATGAAGTCGATTTTGACCAAAGAGTGGAGAATCGAGGTTCTACCAAATGTTCAGCACCCAAATTGATTTTTTATGATTCAAAAACCTGGGAAATCGCCTGAAATCACCATCAATTTGTATAATAACACTGGAAGTAGTATCAACACGTGGATCAAGACGATTAAATGGCACTACCAATGATCAAAGATAATTTGAAAAAAAAAGAGCGTACCTAATTCGTGTTTTAGGGGCCAAAAATGGTGGAAACAATCAGAAATAGCTATTTCAATTATTTCACATGAAATAAACAATAACTTAACAGCCAAAATTTCTGTAGGTATGGCCAATAGAATAATAAACCCATGTGACAAGGACTTGCAGCTTTCCTTAAGCTCTGTTCACATGAAGACGCAGTTCCGGACGGCAATCCGGTACGGCAAGTCGTTCTGCAATGCTATTGGTCAACGCAAAATGGATTATTGCTACGCAGTGTCATCATGGATACTATATCAAAATCCCCAGATGTTTTCCACTGTCGGATCCGTTGCCGCATCTGCGCAGAGGTTACTGCGCACACCTCTCCTGTTTGGTGTTCAGCCATATTGGAATTCGACATTCCTGGTTGATTTTGCCGGTTAGATTTCGGGTTATGATTCCGCTGCCATGTGAACGCCTCTGTGGCAAAAATTATGGCGAACGCGTTGCCGTACCGGATTACCGTCCTCATCGCCATAATATATGAACCTAGCTTTAGTAGTTCCCATGAACCAAAATTCACGAAATTTGGTATGTTGGTCCCGTTTGGGCTCTAGATGGTCCTCGAAGCTCGGCATTATTGTCACTCAACTCAAAATAGGGGTTGAAATGTCCAGAGTATCCCTATTTCGGAATACTGTATTTTGAGGTATGGGTTTTCTCGCATTTTTAAATAGTTCGATTTTTCTGAATTTTTGAGACCATCCGAAGCATTCTACGGTGTTGACTTAAAATTTGCTATGCAATTTGCTGTAAAGAGTACGCAGGCATCAAGCTGTGTTGAGAGCGCACATCACTGGTCTCTCAGCTAGCTGGACGATATACCTATAGCGCAGCGGTCTAACTGACTCACTTATACGCTAAAGTTCCGGAGATCGAAACTCTACCGGGACTAAATATTTTTTCACTCCACACCAACAATTGCCCTTCAGAACTTTTTTTTTTTGCCTTTTTAGCTACTGTCTGTGATCCAGCAACATTTAACACGTGATTTAGGTAGGTACCTAGTAACGAGTACAGTGTTAGGTACTAAGCTATGGAGGATCTTCGATATACATAATTATGTAGAGAATAGTACCTACATATATTATATAGACGGGTTATCTATACAGAGAGCTGTGATCTGTAACAGAAGGGTGTTCTGTACAAAATAATAAACTGTTGTGAAGGGATTTGCAGCGTTTTTGTACTAGTTTTTTCTTCTGACTCGTCACCCTCCACAGCTGTTTCATTCAAGCCACGGAAGTCTTGAAGAAATTCTTACCCTCTCCCTCACAACTCAGTTGACATCAATAAGTTGCAATTGAGTCGACAATAAAACTGTTGGCAGGTCCATTTCCCGGAGCTAACTGGGGCTTAGTATGACGAAGTGGGCACGCGCGTGGGTTGATGAACCATTGTGCCCAGCACTCAAGTAACCACTCAAGCACTTGAAACCACTTATCTGGTCGTAAGAATCTCATCCGATACTTCTGCTCTCGTTTGTTTCCGCCGTCCTACGCTGGCCGTCCAGTCTGCTCCTCCGCGTCTATTGATTCTAATGGGTACCTCCCTGGATAGGTTGACTTCATGTCAGTCAAGGTGTTCAGTATAATGCGTGGGTACTTACTGATGTTTCAGAGGCGGGGAGGCAAGATATAATAGGATATTTAAAATGAGTAGTCCTTCACTCAACAGTTCGGAAGTTGATCCGAAACAACACTTCTTCTAGCTCATTTTTGGCATTTTGGTTTATTTATTTAAAGTGATCAACCTTTGGAATCGAGCATGAAATTTTTTTAACCCCCTCCCACCCTAAAAATTTGATGGTTTCCGTTACAAGGTATGTAGAATCCGAAAATGGAATTTAAAAAATTCTGTCCGTACGCCGTACTTATGTCTTTTAGTTACCGTGAACCAAAATTTTAAATTTGGTTTGTAGGTCCCATTTGGGGTCTAGTTGGTCCGCGAAGCTCGGCGTTACTGTCAGTCATCTCGAACGGGTGGAAAATGGGAGTTGAAATTTTCAGATTGCCGTAGCTTGAAAACTTTCAGTAGGTTTTTAAATTTATCTTGAACTAAATAATTTTTTGAGACCACTCGGAGCATTGTACGCGTTCGTGTGCACCGAAAAGCTTCGTCAACACGATCGTGAATCAAACGGTATAAATCCGGCCCGGATATCATCACTAGGGGGCACCTGATTATAATGAAGGATGGCTGTATGAAGTCGAGTTGGTTGTTCTGTGATATTACTCCATTGGATGTTGTTGATACGTACTTTTGCAACTTCAACAAGCGTTGAAGTATTATTGGGTAAATTATTACACAACAGTAAATTGCTACACAACGGTAAATTATTACACAACAGTTCATTATGCTATCTACGCAGAAGGGGCATGTATACAGGTAAATTATTGCACAAAGGTTTATTATTTACCTTATGCTTCATGAATCACTAAAAAAATAATATGATTGAATTATTGAATCCCGCGCATTTGTATAAAACTTTAATTCCCGGCCCGGCTCCAGTACTCCATTTGGGGCATTCCTGGGGGGAGCTCGAGGGTATTGACCACAGAAAACTGTGATCTACGCAGAGGGGGCATCTATACAGGCAAATTATGAACCGTCGTGTTGCAGCGTTTTTTCATTGCATTCTCGGATTCTACATACCGTTAAACGGAAACCATCAAATTTTGAGAGAGGGTTAAAAGAAATTTTTTTCTTACTCGAAGCCAAAGGTTCATTATTGAAAATAATAAACCAAAATGAGGTGAGTCATTTAAGGCTATGTAGGCTGTAATCCGCTCATAAAGCTGAGCTTTCCTACCCCCGTATTTCCTCTCAGGGAAAATTAAAATTTACGAGTTTCTTAGTTTCTCAATTTTTTTCAAACTCGAGCAAATGAACAACAAGTAATTGCAGCTGCGAGCGAACATGACATGACTGACTGTTCCATTACGGCCCCAGGTAATTGTTTAATTTATCAACAAGAGATTCAATATTAATGCTCGTCTGGATTTGCTACAGGATGTGATGATCTCACAAGCCGGTTCACTGTATCAGAAGTGGGATGTTCCCTGGAGGCAATAAATTTATGAGATCCCTAAGGTACGGTCCGAGGCCCGGTCGGTTGACAAGATGCAGGCATCTTTCTCGAAGGGGAGATGGTACGTGCTATTTATCACAGGGAGGGGTCATTTGCCGAGCGTGGGATCCGAGAATCAAGTAAGCTCGTCTTTCAGGTGTATCAGAGTGTGGGGGGATCAGAGGCTTCACGTTTCTCTATCGAGTTCCCATCGGTGCAATAGATATCGAGATTCGCGTTCTGCCGTGCGAAGGAAGATCGCCTCGACTCCAAAGTCAAATCATTTCAGAAATTCGCAGATAGAAATTCGGTTTTCTTTTGAGGAACATCTAAGACTTCAATTCGGGCGATTCCCATCTGGGTAAATCATAGTCAAACTACCGCCCAACTGGTTAAAGAATATAAGCCTGGATAGTTACACCTTCCCGAGCTGGCGACGACCCATCTGGTTAAAAGTCTATCCCAAATGCTATACCTATTTCCCATGAATTAATGAAATAAGAAGAGAGAACTACAGCTTATTGCATCGATTTATTATACAATATAATAAATCCCTGTATATTATACAGGGTGTCCCAGTTCTTTTTGGAGAAACTCAGGGAATCGATTCTACTCTTCAATTGGAACAAAAAATGCTAAGTAGAAAATTTTCAAAAAGTTCTTCGTTTTAATGATATTTGGCAATTTGTGTTGTTCCAACTTTTCATTACCTTACCACATAAAAACGCTAATAAATTCGAAAATATTGAGACTACAACAAATCCAATTACACCGTTTGAAAGAACGTTGAATTTCCTGTAAGATTCTTCTGCTTTCAATGGTCAGAGTTTCTTAAAATGTTGGTCAGTATCAGTTGGAACATTTGAAAATTTCAAAATTTAAAACGTAAAATCATTAGAACGTAAAATCTTTTTCAGTTTTAAATTTTGAAATTTTCAAATGTTCCAACTGATACTGACCAACATTTTAAGAAACTCTGACCATTGAAAGCAGAAGAATCTTACAGGAAATTCAACGTTCTTTCAAACGGTGTAATTGGATTTGTTGTAGTCTCAATATTTTCGAATTTATTAGCGTTTTTATGTGGTAAGGTAATGAAAAGTTGGAACAACACAAATTGCCAAATATCATTAAAACGAAGAACTTTTTGAAAATTTTCTACTTAGCATTTTTTGTTCCAATTGAAGAGTAGAATCGATTCCCTGAGTTTCTCCAAAAAGAACTGGGACACCCTGTATAATATACAGGGATTTATTATATTGTATAATAAATCGATGCAATAAGCTGTAGTTCTCTCTTCTTATTTCATTAATTCATGGGAAATAGGTATAGCATTTGGGATAGACTTTTAACCAGATGGGTCGTCGCCAGCTCGGGAAGGTGTAACTATCCAGGCTTATATTCTTTAACCAGTTGGGCGGTAGTTTGACTATGATTTACCCAGATGGGAATCGCCCGAATTGAAGTCTTAGATGTTCCTCAAAAGAAAACCGAATTTCTATCTGCGAATTTCTGAAATGATTTGACTTTGGAGTCGAGGCGATCTTCCTTCGCACGGCAGAACGCGAATCTCGATATCTATTGCACCGATGGGAACTCGATAGAGAAACGTGAAGCCTCTGATCCCCCCACACTCTGATACACCTGAAAGACGAGCTTACTTGATTCTCGGATCCCACGCTCGGCAAATGACCCCTCCCTGTGATAAATAGCACGTACCATCTCCCCTTCGAGAAAGATGCCTGCATCTTGTCAACCGACGGGCCTCGGACCGTACCTTAGGGATCTCATAAATTTATTGCCTCCAGGGAACATCCCACTTCTGATACAGTGAACCGGCTTGTGAGATCATCACATCCTGTAGCAAATCCAGACGAGCATTAATATTGAATCTCTTGTTGATAAATTAAACAATTACCTGGGGCCGTAATGGAACAGTCAGTCATGTCATGTTCGCTCGCAGCTGCAATTACTTGTTGTTCATTCGATTCTACTCTTCAATTGGAACAAAAAATGCTAAGTAGAAAATTTTCAAAAAGTTCTTCGTTTTAATGATATTTGGCAATTTGTGTTGTTCCAACTTTTCATTACCTTACCACATAAAAACGCTAATAAATTCGAAAATATTGAGACTACAACAAATCCAATTACACCGTTTGAAAGAACGTTGAATTTCCTGTAAGATTCTTCTGCTTTCAATGGTCAGAGTTTCTTAAAATGTTGGTCAGTATCAGTTGGAACATTTGAAAATTTCAAAATTTAAAACTGAAAAAGATTTTACGTTCTAATGAGGCTACAAAAAAATACCTAAAACTTGTCAAATTTCACAAAAACTTCTTCATCTAATAGGCTTTACATTGATATATTTCGATTTAAAAATAACGTTGTAGTAAGTTTAAAAAAAAAGATAATTAAACGTTTGAAAACATGTGCTGAAGTGAATTTGGTGAGGGGGGGGGGGGATTAATTAGATTACGAGGTCTAATTAATCCCCCCCCCCCCCCCATCACCTCTGCTCATGTTTTCAAACGTTCAATAAATTATCATTTTTTAACTCTACTACAACGTTATTTTTAAATCTAAGTATATCAATGTAAAGCCGATTAGATGAAGAAGTTTTTTGAAATTTGACCAGTTGTAGGTACTTTTTTGTAACCTCAGTAGAACGCACGATCTTTTTCACAAATTTATATTTTGAAATTTTCAAATGTTCCAACTGATACTGACCAACATTTTAAGTAACTCTGACGATTGAAAACAGAAGAATCTTACAGGAAATTTAACTTAATTTCAAACGGTTTTGTAGTCCCAATATTTTCGAATTTATTGGCGTTTTATGTGGTAAGGTAATGAAAAGTTGGAAAAATTGTCGGATATCTTTAAAACGAAGAACTTTTCGAAAACTTTCTGCTGAGCATTTTTTGTTCCAAATGAAGAGTAGAATCGATTCCCTAAGTTTCTCCAGAAGAAAATGGGACACCCTGTATATATTTATTCAACCTAGTGTTTTTGTTCGAATTTGCTAATATTGTTGTGTTACTACCAGGTACATAATAGGAACCTTCGTCGAACAATTATAATCATTATTCACTTTGGCAAATTACAGCGGTTGGCGATGTTGGTGATTTTGGCCATCTCGTCCTTGTTCTGTAAATAAGTATCCCAGCATTTTTGGAGAAACTGAAGGTTGTCAGCAGCAGCCTTCCTGAGCTTATTGACTGCCTCGCTTCAAGCTTTTTATTTTCATGTTCGTTTCCATTTGGATCTCCTTCAATGCAGCTACCACGTGATTTATGGTGTGTAGAACTGTTCGTTATAATCAGAATGGTACGATTCAACACCGTTTGTGGTCGTCAGATGGCTCTCAGGGGGCGAAGCAGCTCACATAGTCGGAGGAAAGGAGGCGTCATCTTGGTTGTGTGGACGTATTAGGCAAATGAATTGAGTTCTGTCGGAGCAGTGGCCATCGGTGCTTATAATCACTACACTGCCGATTTGCACAACGAAAAGTGATGGATCCTAACTTCATTACGCGAAATTGCGTAAATTTGTAATTGTCCACAACAATCGCGCAGTTGCCCCGTTGACTTGTGAATTTTTGTTCCATTTGCAGGTCCGTCTCTCACCGAATAAACAAACGAAATGATTAGTTGGTGGTTGTAATGTTGTGAACATGATTAGGCTTATCGGCTCAGCGAGTCGGCTGGAGAAAGTCCATGTACCCGATTGTGCACTGTTTACCCAGAAGTGCGCTCGCGTCGATTCACCCAGATGGGCGACGCTTTTCAAGTCACTCAAGTACTTGGGGCGAAAAAATAGATTTTTTAAATCAATTAATCGTACTTGAGGCGTTTTTTAAATTTCACAGTAACTTTTTTGGAATATTATTGAAGTTTAAATGCCTCATGTGCTGTTCAAGTTATCGCCTGTTTGCATTGCATTTAATAGAAATAATTCTTGTGGTGCTTCTCCACATGTTTACACTCGAGTATCGAGCATAAGATCAATTTTCACAAAAACATTAACACCATCTGGTTTTACGATCGAACTTCTGGATGTTGAAAGCTTGAGGTATTTTTCGTTAAAAAAATAATTTTATGGGAACGACATTTGTTTGGCAAGTTGAGGCCAGTAAACCCCCAACCAACCTAAATCTTAAGCGAATATTGGCCCATCTTGTAAGGTAAAACGTCTCTAATAAACTTTTGGCGAGTTGCGGCCAATCTAAAGGCTTTCGCCTGCATAGCGCTGCTGTAAACATGTAAAACAATAGTTTATTTCCCGCGTTTTCGTGTACAACTCGTACCCAGTTTTTGGGAGCTCCATATTGCGGTCACGAATGAAAACTAACATCATACGTTACTCGATATGAACTGAGTGATCGAGGTGCTGAACTTTCTCCACAGATAAGAGATTACAAACTATCATTTCTGGTTGTAGGTAAACGTAAATGAGAGATAAACTAGAGATTTTGTCTTGTCTCTAGTTTATCTCTCATTTATGTTTACATCTAGAAATGATAGTTGGTAGGTGCCCGGGGAGGGGGGGGGGATAGTCCCATAATACCATCATTTTATGTTTTTAAAACCAAATTCGATTATAAATATGTTTGCTTCACATGAGAACTGTATCAATTTTTGTCCTCTTTTGTGTGCAAGCCAACTTGTAACTTGTGTTTTGTGCGAAAAACAGTTCAAGCTAACCGATGTTCATTACTCAAAGGGGTGTTTTATCTCTAAAGGACTGAATATCAGTCATTCTCTTCCAATATCAATAATTCTCAAGATCCATTTACCTAATAATCATTCTCTTCCAATATCAATAATTCTCAGTTCAAACTAACGGATGTTCATTAAGTTATTACTCAAGGGGGTATTTTATGTGTGCCTCCAAAGGATTGAATATCTATAATTCTCTTCCGTTATTAATTATTTATGTAATTAACTAGTTGGTGAAGTTGCTCTCATTCAGCATAGTTTAGCAACTCTACGCTAGATGGCAGTGAAATGATTGAAGTCGTAAAAATTATTAAATAAATTTGAATATTTGTGTACTTAAAAAAGAAGAGTACTGAAATGACGGTACAGTTAGAAATTCTAGTGGAGTACTTCATTTAAGACGATATTTTTGGTCCAGCCGTCGGCCACAGGAGTCCGGGTGAATCCTCGTGAGTGTTCTTGACTGTCACGGCATCCTTCGATCTAACGCCGCGATTCCCAACCTGGGGTGCGCGGGAGCCCCTTTGGGGGTGCGTGGAAAAAATAGAGTAATGGCGGACATTTTTGGGAAAAAATTTGATTAATATTTTTCGTTCTTTTGCCACACCGCCGCTACCACAACCAACTGTGAACTGATCTACTCAATTGTGAATGGGGTGTACCCACACATTTTTAATATTTTTTATCTTGAAAGTAGATGTTGAGAAAAGACAGGACCTACATCGTTTTTGTGCGAGGGATGTAGTGACGCGCCGAGAAGGGGAGGAAGAGAAGCATAGATTTGAGGGTATACTTGTTCCCAATTGAACCAGATTTCAAAAAAATGTGTACCAGGATACAGCCTCAAGGATCTCATTAATTTGCCCCAAAATTACTCGTTTATTTATTCATTTATAAATTTACGGGCTAGTCTAATTTAGTCTCATTCCTGTCTTCTTGTCAATAATGTAATTTTGCAATATTAAAACATTATATTATTATAGTTACATATTATGTAACTCCTACTCTTTCGATCTCTTTAGTTACCTACCTACCTACCTGTGTTACTTTTACCTTGATGCTCATGTGCATTGTTTTTACTACAAACTTTATTTTAAATCTGTGTGCATACTTATACACTATATTTTAAACTTTTATATATATACTTACTTATAAAATAAAATGTGTGTATAGGTACTTTTTTTTTTGTTTGTTTGTTTGTTTTGTTCAAGTCTGTTATAAATCAACTTCTGACACAGCACCTTTACTATACCTATCTATTTGGTATTTACGTACGTCGGGGGTGCGCCGGCTGAAACTGAGTTGCTGGGGGGTGCGAATGAGAAAAAAGGTTGGGAACCGCTGATCTAACGATCTAACCCTTAAAAGAGCGACATACAACATTCCATGAGAAAATACGGGTTCTGGAAGATAAATGCCAAAAGTAACCGTCGAAATGCAATAAAGCCCCTATGATATGCGGCGCATGCAGAAATTGTTGAAGGTGTTGTTGACACAGTCGTTGCTTAACAGCTACATTTAATAATAATGAATGTAGTTGGAAATAGTACAACTTTGAAAAATACCTTCGTTCAAAATGCAATATTTTCAATGTTTCATATTTTTAATTTTTCAATTTTTTCAATTTTCCTCTTTTGATGACACATCTACAGTCCAAGAGGTTTCTATAGACACCTCAACCGAATGTTTACACCCAGCCGTTCTTTCAATTTAGTGGATACAGCAAAAATGGTTTCAAATTAAGATGTGTTAGATGTGTTCCAAACTCGTAAGTTCAGGAACACATCAACTCTCCCTACACTGTGTTTTGTTTTGGACGGCAGTCTAATTACTGGAATTAGGAGGTTCCATCTTCATCATCAGAAATCGTGCAGTTGCTCGCACCTGGTACAGGGATTCAGACGTTTTTCGTCAAAAAACCGTTAATCATGACCCTATTAATTACTTTTATCATAACTATTACTTTAAATATACGATTTTTTTCTGAAACTGATGACGTTGATTTGAGTTCTATAGGTATTTTGCCCTGTATAAATCACCTCGTGTAATTGAGTTGTGTTTTTGTTCCAGGTGCGTAACTAGCAATCTGTAGAGTGCATCGCCGTCCAAGGTAAGGCCGTACATCATCCACCACGCGACATCTTGCATTAGTTATTGGCTTCCGTCTCGGTCCAATTATCTCCCGTGATTTGTATATCACAACCGTCTAGTCGAGGGGAAAAACACCTCATCATCCGTGATCGTGGTGAGCCTCGTAGCCTCAATAGGCAACCATTATTATGAAAATAGTCCACACCGCTGCAGAACACCACAAATCATTCGTTCTGCGTTCATCGTGAATGATATTAAGCTGTAATGAGCCGTCACTGAAACAAAATTGTTTACCTACTGTGAAATCAATATAACGTTCACATCATTCCAAAAAATGTTCTTTGTAATTTCTGATAGTTCTATTTTTAAGCAAGTTCTGTGTAGTAAGTATAGGCGTTAGGTAGTTTATTCAACAGGCAACGTTTGAGCATTAATATCAATTTTCCATTTATATAGTATATAATGTAGTATCCACCAGTATATTATAGCACCACCAGTCTAGTGGTACTATACCATGGTAGTCCTTATGGTGAGCCAATTTTGTTTTCCTATACACAGAGCGGTACAGGTTGATATTTCTATGAAGGAATTTGATTGTTTGGAACAAGCCAATTTCAGTCTTTTGTTGCCCGCTCTCCGTTTCTGCAGTTGTTACATTCAATATTCTCAAACCCCTTTCAATTTAATCCAACGCCCTGCCAGGCTCTTGGGGGAGTCCTACAGATCGCGGCTTCAAAATCAATAACTTCTCACGGTGAGTGGTGGTGTGTCAGATTCAGTCCTCAGTCCTCTAACATTTGTGAGGATTCATTCTCACCCAATAAAAGGAGAGCCGCCTCAAGTGGGTATGAGGTCTGCTGGAGACTGCTCAAGATCAATAATAGCTGGACTTCGTTTTTTTTGGTACTCCCTCGTCTTAATTATTAAAACAAAAAAGAAAACAAAAATATTATACATAGATAATATCGACAGTATTACTGTATGGAAGGCTCCAACAGGGGACACAAGTTCATTGAGCCTTGATGGGCAAATAATAGATCCTTTTCGTGTGTGGCTTCCCAGGGTCATACTGTGCTTAAATCTCACTTCATGAGCCTTAATATTTATACATTGCATTGTGTTTTTGCCAATAAATTCTTGTAGTCCTTGTAGGTGCTCTACTTATCACTTTATAATTTACCTTTAATCCGTAAGTCCTTGATGCCGGTGAGACGTATGTTTAGGTATTTAAATAGCCAGTACATTGCAAAGTTTCATCAACAATTTAGTTTTTAAAGATACTCAGAACTCTTGGAAAAATGGTAGTTGAAGAGCCCGTTTTCAGCGTTATTTTTTGAATGAGGGTGATTTAAAGTAAAAACGCGGGAAAAAATGACGTATCAGGTCTGTTGACATCTGATTGGCTGTTGGCCCGAGGAGGCGGAGCGAATCTTCGTTGGCGAAGGTTCTAAGTGCTGCCAACAACCTAACATTAGAAATTGTGAACCTTCTTGGCTCGATAAAGAAAGACCTTTTCCTTGGTTTTGTTTTGAGGGCGGGTTTTCTAAATTTATTTATAAATTTGCGGTTCTATCCATCCATCCATTGCGGTTCTGTACATTGTTTGAGGTGATGCTGTAGTGCTGTAAATGGGATTTGAGTTGAACCGCTCGGTGATTTACCTGATACATACAGAGTAGTTGGGTAGGTTCATTTTGATATGGGACCATCTGCGATCCAACCCGGTGTACCCTCAAAATTTCAGCTGTACGACTATTTTTCGCCTAGTTGGGAGCGTTACAAGGAAATTGTCAACATTTCATATTCGCGCATGCGCAGAGGAAAGTTACCGTAATTTTTCAATGATTTTTGTATGGGACCACCTGTGACCCAACCCGCACCTACCCTCCAAATGTCAGCCCATTTCGACCATTATTTCGGGTAGTTATGGGCGTTACAAGGAATTACCACAGACAGGCACGGAACCAAAAACGTTCTTCGATGTCTGAACGCAAAATGGTTATGGAAATTTTCATTTGGGAGGACATATTTTTTTTTACTCAATCGCGAATCCAAGGCTTCCCTACCTTCGGTAGTGAGGAAGCAAAAAGTAGAATTTATAACCCACGAATATTGCCCGTTGTTGCAGTAACACCTGGTTAGGGAAGATAAGCTTGAAAATGGCAGCATATTTGATAATTTTTGCTGGTGAGTCTGTGTTATATAGCCAAGAGATGAAAGAACGCATTTGATTGTACATGTTGTCTTAGAATCCTGCTCTAGTACTGTCAGGTCATTCATTAACATACAGCCACACAGTACTGCTTTGTATTTCATCTTCAGTAGTTTCACCTGTAGCGAATATTGCAAACACAGAATGCGGCGGATTGCGTGACATGTTCCATGAAAATCCAAAAGTAGGATATCCTGGGTCCGATCGAAATCGCGATTTTATGACAGGATTCGCGTCGTCACCGCAGATGGGGGCATCATCTACGGGTAAACCCTCGAGTTTCTGAGTTAACGCAAGTAAGGATGGCGAGCTGGTAAAAAAAAAAGTTGAGCTTTCACTTCTTGAGTCAACATGGCTTTTCCGGGTTAAATCCCCGCGACTAATTAGTGAAAAGTGCAAACTGGAGGAATCCCTTTACCCTTCAGAATTGCAGTTAGCGGAAGAGGGAGATTACGGGGAGATGTTTGCTAAAAATTCACGCAGAGTTTAAATTATTTCAGGAAGGGCGGTAAAAAATGAAGCCCTAAGGGTCTGAACAGAATAAATTCAGGTGGTTCATAATTTGTCTGGGCGATCTTAAAGGACTACGCGCAATTGCGTTGGTAACGACTCTCGAAGGTATTTATTCCGGTTTTAACGACGCAGCCCGCAGCAAGAGAACCGCTTTATTCTTGGGTCAGGTCGTTGAATTTAATCCAAATAATTCATCTCTTATTCGTGATCCACACTGAGATGCACGGAAACTATTGATATTTGTCGCGGCAACTTGTTAAACCCCCTTGTGGAACCCTCTAAAATATTTTCTGGAATATGAGCTGCTCAGAATCCTACGCCAGATGAGCCATAAACTACAAGACGTAGGTAGGGCGTCAAAAAATTATTGGTACGATTTCCTCAATACACAAGTTGGTACAGTACGTACGGCAAAATACCAAAGACCGGTTCGTTGGCTGAAAAGCGCTGCAAATTATTACACAACGGTTTATTATTTACCTGTATAGATGCCCCTTCAGCGTAGTTCACGGTTTTCTGTGGTCAGTACCCCCTCCCCCCCCCCCCAGGAAACCCCTAAATCGAGTACTGGAGCCAGCCGGGCAAATACAGTTTCATAAAAATATGCGGCGGATTCAAGAATAAATTATTCATTCATTTATTATTTGTTGTTATTCATGAAGCATATCGTTTGTTTCATTGATTTCATTTGAAGATTGATGATTATTTTGGTTATTGTTGATGGATACTTTTTTTAATTTGAACAAAAGTTATGATTCAAGAATAACAACAAATAGTTAATGATTGAGTAGAATATTCTTGAATCCACCGCAAATTTATGAAACTGTAATTGCCCGGCTGGCTTCAGTACTCGATTTAGTGTTTTCCGGGGGGGGGTATTTACCAAAGAAAAAAGTGATCTGCGCAGGAGAGGTACCTGTACCCTATTAATACGGTAAATAATAAACCCTTTTGTAATAATTTGCAGCATTGTTTTTCCTCATTTTCGTATTCTACGTAGGTACCTTGAAACGGTATCCATAAAATTTTGAGGGGGGTTGAAAATTATTTTTTGTGCTCAATTCCAAAGGTTCATTATTGAATAAACCAAAACGAAGCTTCGACAGTCTTCCCAGATCGTAAAAAATGGAAATACATATTGAAATTACGTAGCTTATTTTTAAACTAAACTGTAATACGAAGTTAATGTACTTACCTAAAGGGGACTTTTAAGGACTAGAAGTTATTCTGAAATCTCGTTTACTGTGCAAAATTATTCTGAAGGAGTTATAAAACGCTTTAAAAGGTGTCTCAGGTGTAACACCCCCCACTCCGACAGTTTTCATGGTAATCTTTTGGGAGTGTTGGGACTATGGAAGGAGCGCGGTAAGAGGGAGGCCTAATTTGCGAAGAGCAAAGCTAAAAATTAGAATTGCAGATTCGACTAAAATACATTCATGGGCACCTGCAGCGGTAGTTTAGTCAGTAACCAGTTGACACTGAATATTACAGTCTGTGAAACTTGGTACTATGAATATTACGATATCTTCCATATTTGTGGTGAGTGTTAATATTGCGATATCTTCCATATTTGTGCTGGGTGATTTCGAAAAATTGAATTGAAATTGAATAGTATTCGAAAGCTTTTAGGTGGAAACGTGAATAGATTTTGATTCGACCACAGTGTTGTCTCTCAAAGCCTCGATTGACGTTGGGAGTCGTTTTTATGTTTTTCAACGTTGGCAATCATTGATAGCTAAAAACCCCCAAGACAGAAGATAAACAAAAATGAGTCTCCCGCTTTTTCCTTTAGAATATGCAAAAAACGCTGCAAAGTCCTTGTCACATGGGTTTATTATTCTATTGGATATACCTACAGAAATGTTGGCTGTTCATTTATTGTTTCTTTCATATAAAATAATAGAAATTGTGGCCCCCAAAACACGAATAAGGTAAGCTCCTCTTTTTTTTTTTAAATAAATTACCTATCTTCGATCATTGATAGTACCATTTAATCGTCTTGATCCACCTGTTGACACCTTTTCCAGTGTTATTCTACAAATTGATGGTGATAGACGCTTTCCCAGGTTTTTGACTCATAAAAAATCAATTTCGGGAGTTGAACATCTGGTAGAACCTCAATTTTCTATTCTTTGGTCAACATCGACTTCATATTCGGTCTTCTCGTCCCCAAAAACATGAAAAACGATACCTTAAAAGCTCATGTTACCAACATGTTGCTAAAACGCAAAAAGTACCTATTTTTACACACATTTTCACTCATAACACCCCTGGGTATATTCCGATCGGGCTGAAAAGTTTCGGGACACAACTAGGGCCCAAATGGAGCATGTGTGCGAAAGAACGAGTTTTTTAGACCGAAAATGAAGCCTGTACACGTGATACGGCGGACGGCGTACGGCGGACGGCGGACGGACATTGCATTTTTGGAATCTACGCACCTTGAAACGGAAAAGAAAAAATTTTGAGGGGGTGTTATAAAAATTTTTTGCTGAGCGAATACATAGGTGTATTATTCACAGAATAATAAACCAATAGACATGACGAATGAACGGTCTATGATTTCACCTGAACGAATGCACATACCAAACCAAGTGGAACGGGGGTTTTGAGCACCTGCAATCGTCGTAAATGCACAGTGCACGTTTTATCGACCATATTACATACCTGTACGTTACATTACATCATTAGTAAGTCGAACTCTACAGTTGAGAAGACGTCAATAAATGCCAAAAGTGAAGATAAAAAATTATTTAAAAAAAAGTTAACTGCAGACATGCACATTAAAAGAATCAACCAGAACAGCCTTTAGTTATTTCATCGGGGAGACAAGTAAGAATGCAGAATGGAGTGGCAGTATACGAACATGAAGATTGATATTTCTTGATAAAACTTCATACGGACAAATATAAACCGCTAGGTGTAACTTCTGTTATAATGGTAAACGAGCGGTTGTGGAATGTGGCGGCTGGTTATGATTGCTAACACTGGCTTCGTTTGTTTTCAATTCAGTTTACTCGTATTCGCTGCAAACTATTACACAACAGTTTATTATTTAAATGTGTAGATGCCCCTTCTGTCAATGAATGATGAATTCTGTGGTGCATAATTGGCCGCACCAGTCCAAAACGCTGCGAAGTCCTTGACAAATGGGTTTATTATTCTATTGGATATAGGTACCTACTGAAATGTTGGCTGTCCATTTATTGTTTCTTTCATGTGCAATAATTGAAATAACTATCCCCCCCCCCCCCAACGTGGAAAAGGGTACGTCACAAGCTCGTGTTCACTAAAACCTTTTGAAAAAACCTATTTGTATGCCAATTTTTCCCTCATAACACCGCTGGGTGTATTCCGATCGGGCTGCCGAGCTTTGAAGCACAACTAGAACCCAAATATGTTCCCAAGTGGGGACCCAAACTGTGTGCGGAAGAATGACGATTTTAGACTAAAATTCAACGTAAATTCAGGGCTCAAACTTTGTTAGGATTGGATTTTTGTAATCTACGCACCTTCAAACGTAAAAGAAGAAATTTTGAGGGGGTATTCTAATTTTTTTTTTGCTGAGCGAATAGATACATAGGTTTATTATTCACGGAATAATAAACCAAACCGTGTTGCTTCGAATTTTGCAACACTGTGTTTTAAGCTGGTGGCGCATTATTCGACGCAACGTAGCAGGAAAGCTTTAAAACAAACACCCTCCTTCCTTTTTGGTTTATTATTTTCAATAATGAACCATTGGAATCGAGCATGAAAAAAAAAATTCTTACCCCCCCTCAAAATTTGATGGTTTACGTTTCAAGGTATGTAGAATCCAAAACTGCAATAAAAATATTTCTGTCTGTCCGCCGTACGCCGTACGCCGTACGCCGTACGGGCCACTTTTCTTAGTTACCATGAAAAAAAATTGATGAAATTCGGGTTATAGGTTCCGTTCGGCGTCTAGTTGGTCCTCGAAGCTCGACGTTACTGTGAGTCATCTCTAAGGGGTTCAAAATAGGGGTTGAAATTTTCAAAACGCCTACACCATTTTTTTACGTAAATATTTTTACGGTTTTAAATAGTTCTTGAACTTGCGAGTTTTTTAAGTCCATCCGGAGCATCGTACGTCCAGCCGTTCGTTCACAGTAAGGCCCCGAAGTTTGCACCTACAGGCATTTTCGACTCCAGTGTGAATGAAATTGTATACAATCCAAACCAAATCTCGTAACCAGAGACGCGCCCACAATAGGAATTTGTGAATACGGCCAATCATTGGTAGGGATCACCTGATTATATTGGCGGAGTATGAAGTCGAGTTGGTTGTTCTGTGATATTATTTAATTTGAAAAATGATGGCTCTATTGGAGTTTGTTGGTAGGTAGTGAAACTTGAACAAACGTTGAAGTATTATTGATGGGTAAATTATTACTACGGTAAATCATTACTCAACGGTAAATTATTACACAACGGTTCATTATACCATCTACGTAGAAGGGGCTGGAGTTTGTTGGTAGGTACTTTTGCAACTTTTTTCACTCCTCATCAACAATTTCTTTTCAGAACTTCATTATGTGTGTTTCTTTTTGTTAGGTACTGTTTGTCATCGGCAGAATTATTTTAGCAACATTTAACTCGTGATTTAGGTAGGTACCTAGTAACGAGTACGGGGTTAGGTACTAACCTACGGAGGGTCTGCGATCTACATAATATGTATATAATAGAATAGTACATATCATATTATATAGAAGGGTTATCTATACATAGAGCTGTGATCTGTAACAGGAGGGTATTCTATACAAAATAATAAACCGTTGTGCAGGGATTTGCAGCGTTTTTCGTTTATCATTTCGAATAATGAATCTTTAGAAGCATAAAAAACATTAACCCCTACCCCCTTCGTTTCAAAGGTACGTAGAATCCGAAAATGGAATAAAAACGCTGCGGGCAGACGGGCCATGGAGGCCCTTGTTGTACCATCATTTATATTTCATTGTCGTACCTACATCGTGTTTCCGTAAAAATAAAAATATGTTTATTTCTTCCCCTCCTTCAGATGATCCTTTTTTTCCCAAATTCCAGACAACTTTATTGTATAAAAAAAATACATTATTGTTGCGAAAGAAAAATTCATTATTGTTAACATGAAACTTAGTGTCTGTTAGCAACATTACATCAGTTACGTTAACGTTGAGGAGGTCCACCGTACTTCGCATTTCGCTGAGTTACCAAGAACCAAAATTAATCAAATTTCGTTTATAGGTCATTTTGGGTCTAGTTGGTGCTCGAAGCTGTCCTGTCATCTTTTGTCATCTCCAAGGGGCGAAAAATTGGGGTTGCTTTTCAGAACGCCGTAGGTCGAAAACTTGTAATAGAAGGGTATAGTTCTTTACGTTTTTAAATTGATCTCGAACTAAAGAAGTTTTTCGTGTAGGTTTTGGATTCAAGGAGTACCTCCTTATAGCAGCCAAAGTTGTTTATTAGTCGGCGACGTTTCAATCCCCAAGTAGTGGGATCCTAATCATGCCTAGTGTGATGAATTTAAATTTATCATCACGGTGGCGTGAAGGAGTGAATGGGTGAGAGCGAGGGAATTTCACCTAGGCGGCGGTAATCCACCGATGTAGGTGAGAGGAAGGAAATTCACCCAGGCGGCGGTAATCCACCGATGTGAGTGAAGGAAGGAATCTCGTCTAGGCGGCGGTAATCCACCGATGTAGGCGAGAGGAAGGAAATTCACCCAGGCGGCGGTAATCCACCGATGTGGGTGAAGGAAGGAAGGTGCTTGTCTAGGCGGCGGATATCCACCGATGTAGACAAGAGGAGAAGGTAGGAGGTGAATTCCCAGAGCGGCGGATACCACCAGGCATCTGGGAGGAGGAAGGTAGAGAGAGAAGAGAGAGCTGGTTAGAGGAAGTGTCGAATGAAGCTAAAGCTCCAGGATCCGGGATTATATAGGACTTGAAGTCCTCTCCCTCCAGCTCCCTGCTGGGAGCTGGTAGTGGGGCACCAGGTTGTGTCCCCCGGATTCTGTCGCCTGTCTCCCCACTCAGATGTTTATTGACGGAAGGTAATTTCTACATCGGAATATTGGTGAGAGCTTTAAGGTTGTAGTGGAGTGTTCCCGGGAGGGACTCACGACAGAGGTCCCCCCAGTTCGAACCAATGATTGAGGTAGCTGAAGGCTCAAGTTGACAGTGGCTGAGGGCTGCGGAAACAAACAAAGGGGAGCTGAAGGCGCAAGGATACAGGAGCTGAAGGCTGAAACAAACAATGGTAGTGCTGAAGGCAGAAGAGTGACTGGAGGTGTCTTAAAGCTAGGGTGACATACAATTAGTAGAATAAGTAGGCATAAGTTGACATAAGTAGACATAAGTAGGGCTAAGTAGACAAAAGTAGGCATAAGGAGACTTAAGTAGCTAAGTAGATGTAAGGCATAAGTAGGTGTAAGACATAAGTAGACGTAAGTAGATGTGGGACATAAGTAGATGTAAGTAGATGTAAGACGATGGTGGGAAGCATATGTACAAAGAGGGTGTGATGAAAAATTTGATGAGGTGACCATATTTACAAGGTGGTGAGTTCGATGATGATGAGGATGGTATGTTAGGTATTTACATTAGATATTTACAAGTATTTACAGGTACGTATGGACAGGTATTTACAGGTATGTACAAATTTCTGGTATGGTGTCAGGGGAGACAAAATTGAGCGGGGTTGCGAGATCCGCCGTTCCCTGGGTGTGGGCTGTGTGTGGTTTAGTGTGTTGAGTGTGTGTGTGTTGTGAAAAGGTGGGTGTAGTGTGTGGGTGGGTGTTGATGATGCCCGCTGCGACGAAGTGGCCCCGGCGGGGCTGTGAGGTTCGGTCCAGTGCGTGTGGGATAATGAAACACAAGCACTGTCCCGAAATCTCAAGGCCCCGCCGTGATTTCTCAGAGCGGGGCGGGGGACTTGGCCGCCGGGACGCGGGGCGAGGGACGCTCCCGTCGTCTGTTGCGGCGCCCGGACCTTTTCGTCCCGGCGGAGGCTATTACGGATATCCCCGGCGGCGGTGGGGGAAGAGGGGGTGTTGTAGGTTTGGTGGGTTGGGGTGTTTTTGGGGGTGAATTTAAAATTGGGGGGTCGAAAATGGAGAAAAATGGGGGAGGGAGAGGGGGCTGAAATTCGGGGGGCGGGGGTTGCCGAAATTTGGGGGGCGGGGGTTCGTTGAGGACGGGGATTTTGATGTTTGGACGGGGCGGTGGGGGTGGCATGAGTAGGGTGAGCTGAAGTTGGTGGAGGAGCGGATCTATAAGGGGGTCGGATGGGATGTAGGGGGGATGTACCCCGGTGGCTTGCGCTGCGCGAAATTCGCGCAGTATGCGCCACTGGGGGTACTTCCACCGCCGGGGCCGGGGAGGAAGTCCGGAAATCCTTCGCGGGAAAAACTGAAGCGATGAAGTAGGTCCGGGCGAAGGGGGTAGGGGGGAGAGCGGGTCCGGGACGTACACGTCCCGGAGTATCGCCGCCATTTCCGGATCCGAATCGAAATCCGGAAACGGCGACGGGGGAGACAGATTCGGAGGAGAGAGGTGTTGCATTGCAAACAGACGGCGGGAGACTGATAGTGGATGTAGGTTGAGGGAGAACAGGGGCGGGCTTGCAGCGGGCGAAAGGGACGGTGTGGGGTTTCCCGTCCATTAGCAGGGTCGCGGTGGTCGGTGTGGTGCGGATGACTTGAAAGGGCCCGGCATAAAGGGGCTGAAAGGTTTTATGCATGCCGGGCTCTTTCAAGTACATATGCGTGGAAGTGTAAAAGCGTTTTGGGTAAGTGGTGTCGTTTGTCGGTGTTGAGGTGTGTAACGGTTCCCTGTTAATGGACGGGGTGTTGTGTGGAGGGAAAATGTCGGCCGGCAACCGAATGGGGTCTCTAAATGCGTGTTGTGCGGGACTTGTGTTGTCTGAAGGACGGGCGGAAGTGCGGAGGCTAAGTAGAACGTAGGGGAGGGTTTTGGTCCATGAAGGGGAAGTGGCTGATGTGGAGATGGCTTGCTTGAGGACCGAGTGCCACCGCTCTATTTTCCCGTTGGATTGGGGGTGATAGGGAGTGGTGCGGAGTTTCTGAATCCCGAGGGAACGGAGGAGGTCGGCAAAGTGGGCTGATTCAAATTGCCTCCCCTGATCGACCGTGAGTGTCCGCGGACAACCGTAGCGGCTGATCCATTGAGTGAGGAAGGCCGCGGCGACGGCGTCCGCGGTAATGTGGGCGAGTGGGATACACTCTACCCAATTTGTCGCACGGTCGATCATGGTGAGGCAATACCTCTTCCCCTCGGAGGGGGGAAGAGGGCCGACCAGATCCATGTGGACGTGTTCCCACGGGAGAGAATCGGGGATAGGTTGAGGAGGTACATGGGGGTGAGCCGAGACCTTGAATTGCTGGCACTTCTGGCACCCTAGAACCCAGGTACGTATATCCGTGTTCATATGGGGCCAGAAGTACCGCGTTTTGATGAGGTCCCGGCTCGCCCGAATGCCGGGATGATGGAGGGAGTGGTAGTGTAGGAACAACTGCCTCCTCAGCTCCGGTGGGACGTACGGGCGCGGTGTGTCGGCCGATACGTCGCACCAGAGGTCTAGGGGAGGCAGCTGTTCCAATTTTGAGGCGGAGATGAGATGGGAAAGAGCGGGATCGGAGGTAGGAGTTTGATGGTTTTTGAGGGTTTGCGGGGAAGGGAAGGGCAGTAGCTCCGCCACCGGCGCAGGGGTGGGGCGGGAGAGGGCGTCGGCAACGCAGTTGTCGGCCCCCGGCAAATAACGAATATCGGACGTGAATTGTCCGATAAATTCGAGTTGCCGGAGGCGACGGGGGGAGGCTGATTTTCGATTCTGGAGGAGGGCGTGGGTGAGGGGCTTGTGGTCGGTTATGACAGAGAACTGCCTGCCCTCCACGAAGTCACGAAAGTGTTTGATGGCTTCGTGGATGGCGAGGAGTTCTCTGTCAAAGGTGGAGTAATTTTTTTGTGTGGGGGACAGAGTTTTGGAGAAAAAGCCGAGAGGTTGGGGGGTGGCGCCGGTGTGTTGGTGGAGTACTGCCCCGATGGCCCAGTCGGACGCATCTGTGGTGATGGAGAGGGGGGCATGGGGATCGGGATGGGCCAATAGAGCGGCGTCAACTAGGTCCTGTTTGCATTGTTGGAAGGCGGTGGTGAGGGCGGGGGTCCATGAAATGGGGCGTTTATCGTTTTTTTTAGCCGGTTGTGGGATAGCGTGTATGAGTGGTTGTTGGTGTTGTGCCGCGTGTTTGATGTGTCTACGGTAAAAGTTCAGCATACCCAGGAAACGGCGGAGTTCTGAGACAGTGTTGGGACGTGGGAAATCGGTGAGGGTGTGAACCTTGTCTGGTAGGGGTTTTATTCCTTCGGAGGAAACCTGGTGGCCGAGGCAGCGGACGGAGGGCTGGGCGAGGACGCACTTTGGAGTGTTAATGGTGAGGCCCTCGGCCGCGAAGATGTCAAGTACTTGTGTCAGGTGTGCGAGGTGTTCGGTTGGGTCTCGGGAAGCGATCAGTACGTCGTCCAAAAAACAGAAGACGAAGGGTAGGCCTCGTAGTATGTTGTCCATGTAACGCTGCCATGTTTGGGCAGCGTTACGGAGGCCGAAACCCATTTTGATATACTCGAACAGGCCGAAAGGGGTGATGATAGCTGTTTTAGGAACGTCAGGGGGGTAGATGTGAATGTGATGGAAGGCACGGGAGATGTCGAGTGTAGAAAAGATGGTGGTGTTGTGCAGGTGGGAAGAGAAATCCCTGAGGTGCGGGACGTTGTAAAGGTCTGGGGTTGTACGGGCATTGAGGCGGCGGTAGTCGCCGCATGGGCGGATATCCCCGTTAGGCTTCTGCACAATATGTAGTGGAGAAGCCCACGGGGATTTGGAGGGACGGATAATGCCGTCTTTGATGAGGAGGTCGAAATGTTTGCGGGCCTGTGAGAGTTGGAGGGGGTGGAGGCGTCGGGCTTTCGCGGATATTGGGGGGCCAGAGGTTTCGATGAAGTGTTGGGTCTGTGAGATGTGGGCTGAGGGGCGGCGCTGGGGTTTGTAGTTGAGGAGGAGTTGTTCAAACTTGGAGGGGGGTCGGTCCACCGCATGTATGAACCCGGGGATGGGTTTCTGGGTGGAGGGGTCGAGCAGGCGCGCGTTACGGACGTCTACCTGGAGGCCGAAATATGCGAGGAAATCGGCCCCCAGGATAGCTTTCTCTACGTCCGCCACGGTGAATTCCCACTCGTACGCGAGCCCGCTCATATGAATTGATGAGCGGTACGTCCCGTACGAGGGGATGGTAGTACCGTTGGCGGCGTAGAGGAGTTGCCGGTAACAACGCGCCTGTCGCCGGAGTATGTTATTGGGGAAGATAGAGAGCGCCGCCCCTGTGTCAACGAGGAAGGGGACGTGCGTCTTTGAACACTTCAGGAACAGGCGTTGATGAGCTGGGGCGGAGTGAGGTAAAATTGGCGAGGTGTTGGAGTCCGTCGGAGGGGGGGGGGCTTGGTTCGTCCGAGGTGATGGGCGGGTGCGATGGTGGTGGTTGTTCCCCCGCGAAGGAGACGCGGGGTGATTTTTTGCCGTTCCGGGGAGGGGGAACGGTAGTGGCGGCCGGAGGGGTGGTTGTTTTGGGGGCGGGGTTGGAGGGGCCGTTCCGTGGGGGGGGAACGGTAGCGGCGGCGCTAGTGGCGGCCGGAGGGTTGGCTGCCCTGGAGGCGGGCTTGGAGGGGCCGTTCCGGGGTGGGGGAACGGTAGCGGCGGCGCTGGTGGCGGCCGGAGGGTTGGCTGCCCTGGAGGCGGGCTTGGAGGGGCCGTTCCGGGGTGGGGGAACGGGAGTGGCGGCGCAGGCGGCGGCCGGAGGGTTGGCTGCCCTGGAGGCGGGCTTGGAGGGGCCGTTCCGGGGTGGGGGAACGGGAGCGGCGGCGCCAGCGGCGGCCGGAAGGTTGGCAGCCCTGGAGGCGGGCTTGGGGGGGCTGACTCGGGGTGGGGGAGCAGTTGATGGAGAGGTGGGGTGTTTAGTTGCGCCGTCAGATGCGGTCGGGAGGTTGGCAGCCGTGGCGGCGGCGTAGGAGGGGTAGCGAGGCGAGGTGGAGGTGGTGTGAATGCGGGCGGGGAGGGGTTGGTGGTGGTCCCCCCCGTGTTGGCGAGGAGGGGGGCCCGCCGGATTTACCGGCGGGCGTCCGCGTTTCCCTGCTTGGAGGAGTAGGAGCAGGGGGGCTGGCATTTGCGGGCCTCCCCACCGAAGTTCACATGGTAGAAACATCGGTGGGGGGGGTCCGCCGGGAGGTAGGTCCTGGTGGGGCGCGTGGAGTTGGAGTGGGGCGCTGTTTTTGGGGACCTCCCTCTCTGTTGCTGGGAGGGGGAGACGGTGCGGCGGTCGGCCGAGCGCTGGCGTCGGTGGTCGGAGGAGGGGGTCGGCCGGCGATCGACGGAGAGGGAGCGGCGCCGGTGGAGGGAGGGGGGCCGGCGGCGCTCTTCAGACGGCGATCGGTCCCTGCGGGGGGTGGGGAAGCGGGGTGCGGCGACCTCCGTGACGCTGGCGGCCGCGGCGAGGTCGTAGACCGTGTCGGCCAGACGGAGAAGCGGCTCGTCCGGTCCGTCGAGGTGGCTGGCGAGCGCCATCTGGATGGGGTGGGGGAGGGCTCGCAGCCAGAACGTCCGAGCGATGTCGGCCGTCACGACGTCGTGTAGTTGATGACGTAGGCGACGGTACAGGTGGGAAGGTTTCAAATCGCCGAGATGTTGGGGCTGGGACAGCGCTGCGACACGTGCGATCTTGGAGGGCTGGTATAAGTTGATGAGGCGGCTGCGGAGGTCGTCGTAGGCGGCCGTGGCGTCGGGGGAGATGTCAGATGTCTGCAGGAGGATCTCATATGGTAACAGGGAGATGATGCGTGAGTAGCGGGTACGCTGGCTGCGGATGTTGGCGGCAGAAAACGCAGCGTCGACCTGGAAGAACCAGAGTGCGGGGTCGTGCGTGTAGAAGGGGGGTAGCGACAGCGGGAACGACGCAGAGGCCGTCGTGACGTCGGCGGCGGCGTGTGCGGCAGCTGCAGCGGCGGCGGCAGCGGCGGCGGCGGATGCGGTGGAGCTGGGTGGTGAGAGGCTGGTGAAGGGGTTGTCGGTTGCGTCAGATGTCGCAGCGGTCGGCGGCTGCAGCAGGGACGGCCGGAGGAGCGGCGGTGACGGCGAGTTCGGGTCCATAGTTGAGGTGTCTGGAAACAAAATTCAAATTTGTTGAGGTTTTGAATTTTTCAAAATTCGCAATACGGCGGAGGTGGTTGCAGCGGAGCGTTGAGGGTTGTGTGAGCGGATGCGGGTGGGCCAAAAATTGCGAATTTAAACTGACTATTTTAAATGTGAATTTAAAATGCGGGACACCGAACTAGACTGGGGGCGACACATGAGGTGGTAAGAAGGGAGGAAGGGTAGAAGGTTGGATGAACGTCGGGTTCACCACTGTGATGAATTTAAATTTATCATCACGGTGGCGTGAAGGAGTGAATGGGTGAGAGCGAGGGAATTTCACCTAGGCGGCGGTAATCCACCGATGTAGGTGAGAGGAAGGAAATTCACCCAGGCGGCGGTAATCCACCGATGTGAGTGAAGGAAGGAATCTCGTCTAGGCGGCGGTAATCCACCGATGTAGGCGAGAGGAAGGAAATTCACCCAGGCGGCGGTAATCCACCGATGTGGGTGAAGGAAGGAAGGTGCTTGTCTAGGCGGCGGATATCCACCGATGTAGACAAGAGGAGAAGGTAGGAGGTGAATTCCCAGAGCGGCGGATACCACCAGGCATCTGGGAGGAGGAAGGTAGAGAGAGAAGAGAGAGCTGGTTAGAGGAAGTGTCGAATGAAGCTAAAGCTCCAGGATCCGGGATTATATAGGACTTGAAGTCCTCTCCCTCCAGCTCCCTGCTGGGAGCTGGTAGTGGGGCACCAGGTTGTGTCCCCCGGATTCTGTCGCCTGTCTCCCCACTCAGATGTTTATTGACGGAAGGTAATTTCTACATCGGAATATTGGTGAGAGCTTTAAGGTTGTAGTGGAGTGTTCCCGGGAGGGACTCACGACACCTAGGTATAATGATAATTACTAGGTTAAAATACATGGGGGAGAAGACCTTGAAAGACATACACTAGACATACACTGATAATGGTAACAAAGTCTTGGAGGGGTCTTACCTTATTGCTAGAGTGTAAATAGTGTAAATATATTAATTAAGAACGTGCAGTGGATAATACTCCACTCTAGCAATAAGGTAAGACCCCTCCACGACTTTGTTACCATTATCAGTGTATGTCTAGTGTATGTCTTTTAAGGTCTTCTCCCCCATGTATTTTAACCTAGTAATTATCATTATAGGCATGATTAGGATCCCACTACTTGGGGATTGAAACGTCGCCGACTAATAAACAACTTTGGCTGCTATAAGGTGGTACTCCTTGAATCCAAAACCTACACGATGAACATTCACAATCAGCCGGGAATTGATCCCTCAACCTCCAACTATAAAGAAGTTTTTGAGACCGCCCGAATTGTGCGTTCAGCCATTCGTTTGCACCGAAAAGCTTCGTCAACACGATCGTGAATGAAACGGTATAAATCCGGCCCAGAAATCATCGCTAGGGAACACCTGGTTATAATCACGCATGGCTGTATGAAATCGAGTTAGTTGGTTGTTCCATATTTCATTTGAAGAATGATGGTAATTTTGGATTTTGTTCATAGGTACCTAATTTTGTAACTTAAACAAGGAACATTATGTTTCGTGAATAACGGTAAATAATCAATTAATTACCTGTAGAATTCTTGAATCTACCGCATATTAGGTGTGAAACTGTAATTTCTGGGCTGGCTGCAATACTCGTTTTGGGTTGTGGTGGGGTGGGGGCTCGAGGGGAGGCATTGGCCGCAGAAAATAGGGGTCTGCGCAAAAGGGGCCATCTGTACAGGTAAATAATAATCCGCAGCGTTTTGTACTCCATTTTCGGATTCTACTTACCTTGAAACGAAAACCATCAAATTTTGATTGGTTGGTGGGGGGGGGGGGGGGGGGGGGCATTTTTTTAAAATGTTGTTAATGTTCTAAAGGTTCATTATTGAAAGTAATAAACCAAAAAAAGATCGTCTTAAGTGGGGGTTTGAGTATTTTAAAGCTTTCGTGTCATGTTGCGTCAAATAATGCACCACCAGCCTAGAACACGTAGTAGTGGAAAACTCGATGCAACGCGGCTTTTTGACTGGTGTGACCAATTATGCACCACCCCGTATGTAACAAAAATGCATCCTCTCTGCAAATGGCCTTACTAGTTCAGCCCTTAACAGAAATGTATCTAATGGCCTTACGTTTATTCAGCCCATTCAACCTAACAGAAAGCTTTTTTCGGATGTCCAGAAATATCAAGATCTGGACGAACCGATACAGATCGAGGAGGCGGCGCTCAGCTCCCATAATTCATCTCGAACGATGTTTACGCGTGGAAGGGCCAAGGCCCATTTCCAAACTTCTTACGGTCTGGCTGTTATTCCTAGTTCCTTACAGAACCCTCCTCCTTCCTATGTTGACGTTTTTCCCTTCCTTTTCCTCCCTTTCGCTCCTAAAGGAATATTGGAACTCGGCCTAATCGTGGAACATCCGAAGGGACGTCCCCGGTCTAATAATAAAATTGGTGAATTCCTTCTATCCCAGTGTATTATAATGCTCGGTTGATTCAGGGAGAACAAGATGTTTTCCTTCCAAAGCCTCATAGAAGAACACTTTGTGGGGAAGAACTGTTGAGGATACAAGCCGATATGCTCATTGAACGTTTCTTATTCACCTCAGTGCTCGATATGTCCCATGCTCGACATGTATTGCGCTAAAGGTCTCATCTGTTATTCAATTTCCATGGTCAGTCAACGGCAAATAAGAAAGTCATTGCTGGTATTTTTGTGATACCATCTCTGTACCTTGTGTGATTTTTTAAATTATTGCTCTCGCCCGTAAATAAAGAAATAAATATGTCATCTCAGCGTAATTTTCACCATTCCGTGCAGACTGAATTACGTTCAATAGCAACAGGTGTCCCTGGAGTCTGGAACTCAAAACTGGAGAACTTGAAAGAACTGGCAAGACGTATTTATTGCGCTAATGTTCATTGAACGTTTGTTATTCATGTCCCATGCTCGACATGTATTGCGCTAAAGGTCGCCTCTATTATTCAATTTCGATTGTCAGTCAACTGCAAATAAGAAATTGTTGGTATTTTTGTGATTTTATAATTATTGCGCTCGCACTAATTATAAATAACAGGAATTTGCACCACTCCTTGCGAATTCAATAACGCATCATTCCGTGCAATTCAATAACGCACCATTCCGTGCAAATTAATTACGTCCAATAACAACAGGTATACCTGGAGGCTGGAGCTCAAAATTGGAGAAGTGGAAAGAACTGGCAAGACGTATTTATTGCGCTAATGTTCATTGAACGTTTATTGCGCTAAGAAATGTTCATTTAACGTTTCCATTCACTTCATTTCCCATGCTAGACATGAATTGCGCTAAAGGTCGCGTCAGTTATTCAATTTCCATGGTCAGTCAACGGCAAATAAGAGTCATTGCTGGTATTTTTGTGATACCATCTCTACCTTGTGTGATTTTTTAAATTATTCCGCTCGCCCACAAGTAAAGAAATAAATATGTCATCTCAGCGTAATTTGCACCATTCCGTGCAAATTCAATATTGCACCATTCCGTGCAAACTGAATTACGTTCAATTACAACAGGTATACCTGGACTATCTAGCTCAAAACTGGAGAACTTGAAAGAACTGGCAAGACGTATTTATTGCTCTGATGTTCATTGAACGTTTATTGCGCTAAGAAATGTTCATTGAACGTTTGTTATTCATGTCCCATGCTCGACATGTATTGCGCTAAAGGTCGCGTCTATCATTCAATTTCGATTGTCAGTCAACTGCAAATAAGAAAGTCATTGTTGGTGTTTTTGTGATACCAACTATCTACCTTGTGTGATTTTTTAAATTATTCCGCTCGCCCACAAGTAAAGAAATAAATATGTCATCTCAGCGTAATTTGCACCATTCCGTGCAAATTCAATATTGCACCATTCCGTGCAAACTGAATTACGTTCAATTACAACAGGTATACCTGGACTATCTAGCTCAAAACTGGAGAACTTGAAAGAACTGGCAAGACGTATTTATTGCTCTGATGTTCATTGAACGTTTATTGCGCTAAGAAATGTTCATTGAACGTTTGTTATTCATGTCCCATGCTCGACATGTATTGCGCTAAAGGTCGCGTCTATCATTCAATTTCGATTGTCAGTCAACTGCAAATAAGAAAGTCATTGTTGGTGTTTTTGTGATACCAACTATCTACCTTGTGTGATTTTATAATTATTGCGCTCGCACTAATTATAAATAACAGGAATTTACACCATTCAGTGCAAATTCAATAACGCATCATTCCGTGCAATTCAATAACGCACCATTCCGTGCAAATTAATTACGTTCAATGAACAACAGGCGTACCTGGAGGCTGGAGCTCAAAATTGGAGAAGTGGAAAGAACTGGCAAGACGTATTTATTGCGCTAATGTTCATTGAACGTTTATTGCGCTAAGAAATGTTCATTTAACGTTTCCATTCACTTCATTTCCCATGCTAGACATGAATTGCGCTAAAGGTCGCGTCAGTTATTCAATTTCCATGGTCAGTCAACGGCAAATAAGAAAGTCATTGCTGGTATTTTTGTGATACCATCTCTCTACCTTGTGTGATTTTTTAAATGATTCCGCTCGCCCACAAGTAAAGAAATAAATATGTCATCTCAGCGTAATTTGCACCATTCCGTGCAGACTGAATTACGTTCAATTACAACAGGTATACCTGGACTCTCTAGCTCAAAACTGGAGAACTTGAAAGAACTGGCAAGACGTATTTATTGCTCTGATGTTCATTGAACGTTTATTGCGCTAAGAAATGTTCATTGAACGTTTGTTATTCATGTCCCATGCTCGACATGTATTGCGCTAAAGGTCGCGTCTATTATTCAATTTCGATTGTCGGTCAACTGCAAATAAAAAAGTCATTGTTGGTGTTTTTGTGATACCAACTCTCTACCTTCTGTGATTTTATGATTATTGCGCTCGCCCGTAAATAAAGAACTAGAAATGTCATCTCGGTGTAACTGAAATTCAAAGAAGCAAAAAAAGGTTGACAAAAAATTTTGTGCACTGCCCGGGAATCGAACCCGGGTCGCAAGAATGGGAATCTTGCATGATACCACTACACCAGCAGTGCTGTAGTTGGTAAGAAGTGGATTTAGTCGAATGTCGTTGTGAAATAACTTGTGACCCGCGTACCCTCACAGTTTATTTGAAGGTAATGAAAGGGGTTTTGTCATGTTAGGTACTTTAAGGTTTGCTGCTCCGTTCGATAAAGATCCGACGGTAGAATCACATCTGGACGCAGTTGAATGACGCTTAATCACGTTGAAATCGTCTCATATAAATCTCGTAGTTAATCATCAGTAACCACCTTCGAACGTTGTCGAGCAGAATGCGGGCTCTCGTACAGCGAGTTTATTATAGCGTGACAATCGCGAATAGCATAGTTAGCGGTAACATAGCGTGTGGCTGGTTTAGAGTCGCCTTTTATGCCCTCGTCAGTAAATTGTGAATCTCGCGGAGAATAGTTGAACCTCCCGACAGGGTTGCATTTCCCTACGCACACGCACGCCACGGAAAATTAAATGCTGACGCGAAGCAATTAAAATTGCATGCTGAGCAAGGAGGAGATGTTTCCATGTGGACGGATTCATCGCCGTTCTTGAGACAGGTCTGAAGATACGAGGATTTTATGAAATTCTTTTATTCCTTATGAAAGAGGTACACCGTCCAAATCTGCGAATACGCTCAAATAAGACTGAATTTTGTTCCCTCCATCTGAAGTTGATCTGATTGATCCGCTCATCGCCTGATGAAATCACCCTCAGATTTTACTCGTTCTGTAAAAAAAAAAAAAAAAAAAAAAAAAAAAATCCTTGGCTTATTTTTCTCGAATTAGAAAATTCTAAGATGTTATATATCTACTTAATTAAGTTGTTGAGGGAAGAAGTCCATATTATTTTCATTTAAACGCCTAATGTACATAGGTTCTTGTGTCCTCCCAGAATTTTATCCTTGCTATGATACTTTCTCACTAATTGATCCTTAATAATGTTAACTAAGATAGAATAACATAAAAGAATAAAAAACAGAATAAGAAAGAATAACTAATAGAATAAGAAATAGGATAAGCAACCCACAGTGTTTGCCTTATGGTTGCCGGGTATATTCCATATAATTACACTGAATATGTATTGTTTTTTGTGTATTTTTTTTAAATAAAAAGAAATAAATAAAAAGTCTGTTCATTGAATCTATGTTTTTCAGAGGAGGATCGGGAGGGGTTGGGTGGGGGGGGGGGGCTTGGGGAAAAAATCCAAGCCCAAAACGGGGGTTTTATGTACTAGGCATATTTCGATCTCTTAAAACGATACCAAAGTTCATTATTTTTAAATAAAATAACGATGTACCAATAAATGCCGAAATATAGATAAAATACCAGTGCGATACCAGTCTATTCTGCAACATGGTTATAATTAGTGTCATTGACACAATGATAAATAATTATATAGTTAAACATAAAAATATATCCTAATTATTTTTAGCTGCGAATAACAATCCTTAAAGTCCGAGATTTACGTATATTGTTATTTAAGTAGAATAAAGTTTCCGTATTTAGGGGAAAGCTTATTTTTTCCAGTGCATATTTGTGGTCAAAGCCCTCCTTAGCCCCTCTCTGTATCCGATATATTTATGGTTAAAAACCTTGATTCCGTTGACAAGGAGCTTCAAATGTGTTCAGAAAACAGTGCTTCAGTATTTTTCCTGCCGGCATCAGCGGTGGTGTTATCGAGTTGATCGTAACAATTTAGATTTTTTCTTGTTGGTACAATCTGAAGGCCCTCCGAGTTTCAGGTGAATGAAGGCCTGGCTGGCGCCAGGCTCCGTAGTCACTTCGAAAACTAAGCCTGACTAATTATAGCCCTGTCAAATTAGACATTTGGTTTCTGTTAATTCGTAATTCGTTTATTTCACTCTGGGCGTCCCAAACAGGAGTAGTATGAGTTTGCGACGGTTTCTGATGTGAGCTTAACTTTTGGGAGCCAAAAATTCGCAAAATTTTGCCAGTTTTTCAGGTTTTGGATAACAACATCTGAATGGTGCATCTAGCAAAATTAAAGAGCATTAATTTCTGCGTCGAATAAACTAAAAAGTCGCCCCCCCCCCCCCCCCCCCAATGTTTAGTTCACTTTAGAAACCGTCGCCAACTCATATTACTTAGGACGCCCAAAGTGAAATAACAAATTAATAACAAATAACAAATTTTACGAATACTGGAAGGTACGGGCGGCCCTTTTTGGCTTATTATTCTGTAAATTATACACCTACGTATTCGCTCAGCAAAACATTTTTGTAGCACCCCCCCAGAGTTTTTTCTTTTACGTTTCAAGGTGCGTAGATTCAGAAAATGTCCGTACGCCGTATCATGCTTACCGGCTCCATTTTTGGTCTGGAAAGTTCGTTCTTTCGCACACAAGCTCCATTTGGGCCGCAGTTGTGTCCCAAAACTTTGCAGCCTGATCGGAATATACCCAGGGGTGTTATGGGTAAAAAATGGGTATAACGTATGTATTGTTTATGGTTTTTGTGTTTTAGTAACATGAGCTTTTGAGGTATCGTTTTCCATGTTTTGGGGGACGAGAAGACCGAATATGAAGTAAATTTTGACCAATGAATGGAACATTGAGGTTCTACCAATGGTTCTGCTCCCATAATTGATTTTTTATGAGTCAAAAACCTGGGAAATTGTCTAAAATCACCATCAATTTGTATAATAACACTGCAAGAAGTGTCAGCAGGTGAATCAAGACAATTAAATGGCACTACATATCAAAGATAATTTTGTGGGGAAAAAGGAGCATACCTAATTCGTGCTGTGAGGGCCAAAATTGGTGGAAACCATCAGAAATAGCTATTTAAATTATTTCACATCAAGGAAACAAAAATGAACAGCCAACATTTCTGTACGTATGTCCAACAGAATAATAAACCCATCTGACAAGGACTTTGCAGCTTTTTTTTTTTTTTTTTTTTTTTTTTAGTAACATGAGCTTTTGAGACGGTATAGTTTTCTGTTTTTTTTTTTTTGCCGAATATGAAGTCGATTTTGACGAAACAGTGGAAAATGAGGTTCTTACAAAAGTTCAGCTCCCAAAAATGATTTTTATAAGTCAAAAACCTGGGAAATCTTCTGAAGTCACCGTCAATTTTTATAATAACACTAGACAAAGTTTCAACACGTGAATCATATCGATTAAGTGGCATTATTAATTTAAAAAAGTAAAAAAAAAGGCGTACCTAATTCGTGTTTTGGGGGCCAAAATTGGTGGAAACCATCAGAAATAGCTATTTAAATTATTTCACATGAAGGAAACAAAAATGAACAGCGAACATTTCTGTACGTATGTCCAACAGAATAATAAACCCATGTGACAAGGACTTTGCAGCGTTTTAAAAAAAGTAACATGAGCTTGTGTGTGTATAGTTTTCTGTGTTTTTTGGGACGAGAAGACCGAATATGAAGTCGATTTTGACGAAAGAGTGGAAAATTGAGGTTCTTACAAAAGTTCAGCTCCCAAAAATGATTTTTATAAGTCAAAAACCTGGGAAATCTTCTGAAATCACCGTCAATTTTTATAATAACACTAGACAAAGTTTCAACACGTGAATCATATCGATTAAGGGGGCGCAGACCCTGTTTTTTGTCAGTTTCTTCACGTTTTCTCTGGCTGTGGTTAACTTACAGTTCTGGGGAAGGTCTTAATACGCATTATATTAATCCGTGAATAGAGTTAGGGTCATAGCTCTAAATGATTCCTGAAATTTCCGAAAATTCAAATTCAAAAATGTAGTTTAAAAAACTTTTTCTTGAATGTTTGTGTTTTACGACATTTTCGGAGAGATAATAAAGTTTATAATCCAAGAATCAAAATTTTGTTATGTAAAATAAGAAAGAAAACGTGAAGAAAAATTTTACGTATTTTGAAAAAAGGCTCGAGAAAGGGGGCGCCGCCTGTAGGCGCTCTCTGCGGGCAATGTGCCGAGTCTCTCCCCCTTCACACGCAGCCACCCTGCCCTGTCGCTTCGCTCGTCGTGTAGTCTAGTATAGTATCCATGGCATTATCAGTTCCAGCAGCTCTTTGCCTGGGAAGGAGGTAATTTTCAACGTTCTTGGTCCGATGGACGGGGGTTTGGGGAGGCGGTGTTGCCATATTCACTGGAAGAATGGCATCGCTGTAACCCACACGGTGGGCATCGCAGCTAAGCTTCAGAATATTAGTTCCCTGTTCAGCTGTTGCTCCCCCTACCCTTCCTTCCACATCCCCAACCTACATCAGCTTTTTTCATTATTTTCCTAATTTACCGTCATAATTTTCACATGATTGGATTACAATGGTTTGGGACAATAAATAGGTAATTTTTACAGTATTTTCCCAATTATTTTGGGTACCTACTTTCCTAATTAAATTTTTTTGATTCTTCGTAGTAGGTAGCTACTTACCTATTTACGGTACATATTAATTACGTATATCAATTAAATGTTTAATAAATTTGCCTAAATTTAGCAAAATCAATTAAAAAAATAGGGGAAGATTGTTTTAAGTGGGTAAACAATTATTTGAAAAATAATCCACTAGGTAGATCAAAAGTTGACGCCACAATCACTAGGTGCCTACCTGAATTCATTTGAGGAAGTATAGGCATGTACCTACTTAATTTTCTTATTTTTTAACTATTCTGCTCGAACTTCTTGTTGGTCACATAATATTATCTGAAAGCCTCGAAACTTACCTTGCCGGCTGAGTGGCGCAAGGGCAATCTCTGACCCATCCGGTTAGTTGTAGGTACTATTATTTTTCTGTCTGGGGTACTTTAACATTACGTAATTATTTAATTTTGAGAGGATTTTTACTGGTCATTTATATATATTATGTATGTAAATTTTACTTTTTATGTATGTAAATCAATGTGTGACCAATGAATGTATCGACTGAACACAAAGTAGATACCTACCTATGTGAGACAAATAACTTAGGTACTCCCAGTGTGAAATTTGTAATTTCATTTCATTTTTATTTATACTTATGTGTACTTCACTCAAAATTAGACATGACTTTTTAAAAGATTGATTACACACTGTCTAAAGTGTTCTACCTGTCATACTAATACAGAATCAATTCAAAGACAAATGATCTAACATGATTTCAAGTACCTACTTTTAATCATCATACCTTTCACTACCTACTTGAATTGAACGACAATAGGAAGAGGATTAGATAGTAACAAATAACTTTTCAGGTGTTTGTTTTATTCAATGACTGAAATGTAAACAAATAGAAAAGTAAATTGGAAAGCTCATGAATAATATTATACAGTTACACTGCTCACATTAGCTTTTATTTTATTTTATTGGACACTGAGTTAGTCTGGATCTAGGTAGGTATTCGGAAATCCATTTAGGTTCATGTTCATTTAAATCGGAGTTCAAACTCGCTTCTTGCTGTATATACGACTGGAGTTGTCAACTTCGGATATCTCGTCAATTCTGATCGTCTTCCTGAACAAAAATACACAGTAGCAAATTACAACAGGCATTTCTATAATATTAAATGTAAATGTAAATAAAGTGAATGTAATGTAAATAAAGTTTTCCTACATACACTTATTTCATGTATAGGTGCTATCTTCTATAATGTTAATAAATAATGTCAATGACCCCCAAAAATCCTAATTAGACCCCTGTTCTGTGTGAAAAGCAACTGAAATGGTATTTTTCTGCCTTCACTCACCCTTCCATGCCACTTTCAGTGATTTTATATAACAATTTTAGTAGTTTTTACCAATTTTTGACCCCTTAAAAACTCAAATTTGACCCCCTTCAAATTTTATAAAATTGCTTATCCTTTTGTTTGGCGATAAGAACATTTCGGCGAAATTTGGAATTTTTATCACGTAACCAAGGTCAGGTATCGTCTGGAGTGACACATAAATAAATGTATATAAATATAGGTATACATTTTTGTTAAAATCTAAGGATGAAATCAGGATGATCTGAAACGGATTCGTCTATAAAATAATTTCAAAAACTTATGTTCTGAAAATTTTGGACCCATTGCAATACCTTCATTTTCCTTAAAAATTCGCGAACATTGTTGTGTGTATTTCATCAGTTTATCTTACCTAATGTTATCTGTAACATTTAGTGCTTTGTTAAATTTAATTTAAATTCAGCTTTCTTTGTAATTTCAAACCTTATTACCGAATTTTCAAATAAAATAAAGCTATTGCTATGGGTAACATTTTCAGAACATGAATTTTTGAAATATTTTTATAGGCAAATCCGGTTCAGAGCATCCTAAGTTCATCCCTAGATTTTAGCAAAAATTTATTACGTAGATTTATGTGCCACTACAGATGATTTCTGTCCTTGGGTAGGCACATGGTAAAAATTCCAGATTTCTCCAAACCGTTTGTATTGCCAAACGAAAGGATGAGTTCGAAGATGAGCAATTTTCAAATTCCAAGGGAGTCAAATTGGAGTTTTTAGGGGCTAAATGTCGGCTAAAATTGCTATAAAAATCATTGGAAGTTGTACGGAAGGTTGAGTGAAGACATTAAAATACCATTTCAGTTGTTTTTCACACAGAATAGGGGTCAGATTTTGATTTTTTGGGGTAAAAAATTGGTATTAATGGTAAAATCAATATTAATTCACCTGACGTTGTGTGGGGTGGTTAATGACGACGGAGGTACTACCTCGATGATAAAACTATTTTTCTCAAAAGCAAGTGGGTCAAATTTGACGTTATTAGGGTCAAACATTGGTAAAAAGGTATGGATTCTCGCTATATTATCATCTTTTTACACAATATCAGGAATATTTCTTTGAAAATTCGCTCTTATAGCCATGCTACGTGAAAGGATGTTTTTTCTATTTCCGATAACCCCCCCCCCCCCCCCCTTTTCAACACTACGCCACTGCGTATTATAAATCTGTGCTGATCTGGCAAAACGTGGTAGGTAAGTCCAATACAGATGATTTTACAGGAGAGCGTATCAAAGTTTTGCAGGTTCAGAGAAGCGCATGAAGAATCTGGGGAATGTGATATTACAGCGAAATATTTGATCTGCTTCTAATAATAAGAAGTATTACCTGATTTTTACTCAAAGAAAGACCATTTGGTGGGAGACATCACTGTCTGCCAGACTCTGGATCGGATGTTGTTTGGACATGAACTGAGAACAGAAAATAACATAAAATCAGTAAATTTGGGTATACTGATTGCAATGAATTAGAAATATCAATGAAAACCTTAGAAATATATTTTAATCTATCGAGTATCTGCTTGGTGTTTTGACTGATAGGTAGATGTGAAGAGTTGGGAATTTACAGTATTTCTTAGGTTTTTATTGAGGTTTCCTAATCTACAAAACCAAAAAACCTTGGAAACACATCCATCTATATTAACCATGGAAACATTCTTTTTTTTTAAACTTATTGCAATTCAATTTTGACGTTCAGAGTAGGGTAGGTAGCTACCTAAAGATTTTTTTATTCATTGCTCATCGCAGATTGTATCTGCTTGATATTTTGACTGATTGAATTGAAAGAAACAGTAAAGGAACAGCCAACATTTCTGTAGATGTCCAACGGAATCATAACTACGGAGATTTAGCCGCAGGATATTTTACAATAACTTTCCAACGAAGGTTGAAGATTTTCGTGGAATGCTGGGTTGAGTTTTACTCCCAAACTACGGAGAACGTAGGTACTAATTACGTGGCAATCATTAGACTAACACACAAAATCTGTATACTACTACTACTACATCTGAAACTATTTCAATTTGTTGCTCTACACACACTAAGGATTAATTAGGTACCTAATTATGTAAATCTGCGGTATCAACTTACTGTTCTGCGCCTCTTTTTTTCGCCTTTGTTACCGATGTTTCTCCTGGTCCACTTCTTCGGCGGTGGAGGCATACACTTTGATACACTCGACGGATATCACTACGAATGAATAATAGTATATACTGATACTAACGTGAATGAACGGCGTGAGAGAAGAAGGAGAACAAAGGAATGAACTAAAAACAACAGAGTATAACCTGTCGAGCGGAAAACTATCAGAGGGAGAGGAGAAGCTCACGTACCTAATCATGAATGTTATAGTGTCCATAAGGCAATGGAATTGATAACTAAAAACTAACTGCGCACTTACAACAACCATCGAAATTCGGCAGGCGCCCCTACCGGTGGGCGCCAAATCTCCAAATCTCGCTGGGAATCTTCCCGCGGAAGCGATGTGGAAGCGATGTTCAGCGCACTCTCGTGGTTGGGGGTGCTACTGGCCTTCCCGTCCCGCGCCCCCTTAAGTGGCATTATTAATTTTAAAAAGTAAAAAAAAGGGCGTACCTAATTCGTGTTTTGGTGGCCAAAATTGGTGGAAACCATCAGAAATAGCTATTTCAATTATTTCTGATGAAGCAAACAATAAATGAACAGCCAACATTTCTGTAGGTAAGTCCAATAGAATAATAAACCCGTGTGACAAGGACTTGCAGCGTTTTTGGTTTAGTCTGACAGGGCTTTATCGTCTGATGGTCGCCAGAGCAGCGATAACGATATTTATCCACTCATGTTGCTTGCCAATTCTTCTTTCCCTCGTATTCCTGGTGGTTTAGGTCTCCACAATCTGGCGCACGTATGTGAATGGAACCAGATCCCTTCAGAGTCGGATCGACATTATAACGTTGTTGTTCGGGAGGGTCCGCATGCCTCGGCGGCTCACCTGACGGGATTGGCTGCTCCCCGAAAATCCAGCTGTTCGTGGCAGTTGGTATTAGGGGCAGTAAGCCCAGAGCTTGCTGGGGGAGGACCAGGATGTCGAATAAATGGGGAAAACCTCGCACCGGCACGCGCTCCTTCCCCCGTCACAGTCCCCTTCCACCATCGCCATTGTCGGGTTCAGCAAACTCTCAATCCAATCCTTTCTAAAAGAGTTTTCATCAGTCAATTGATGCCCAAGTTTTATTTTTTTTCAAACATCTTTCAAACCCCCTTTCTTCCGATTAAATCTCCGGCTGAACTTCCGCCCATTCGAAGTTTTTCAACACCCCAACGAAGAAATGTAAATTTGGCGGAAATTAAAATAATAGAAGCAGCACTAGAGAATGAATTATATATCTCTTTTTAACACGTTATATAAGTATTATACGGATGCTTTTGCATTGCGATCCACCGGCCGAATAACGTTTGGTACCAAAGTAGGTACTGCGTTACATTTTTAGTCAGCCTCCCTCATTTAGCCACTACCGTTTTTGAAAAACATTCTTCAAACTACCATTTTTCCGAATGTTCTGAAAAATAACAAAATATTAAAAAATAATAATTACTGCATTTTCGGAATCTACATACCGTGAAACGTAAGCCATCAAATTTTGAGGGGGTGTTAGAATTTTTTTTTCCATGCTTGATTCCAATGGTTCATTATTGAAAATAATAAACCAAAAAGTTGACGAAAATTCTCGATTCTAACAGATCAACTAGGTACTTACCTACCACTTCGTTCTGCGTCCCCATACTTTGAACATTTGAATACGAAATTATTAATATGTGTGTTATTATTATTTATGTGAAATTATTATGTGTGTGGTTGTTTGAAAAAATGTTAAAAATGGCCTGGCTGGCCATTTTTAATTTTTATTTTTTATTTATTTATTTTTAAGGCTAAAGGCTATCTTGTGGTAGCAAAGGGGGGCGGGGAACTCACGAGAGGGTTTCTATGGTTGCGCCTGAAGGTCATTCACCTTCAGCGACTGTCACTGGTCTAGCGTGGCCTTGCGCCCCAAATTCCCTCGCGCGTTATTCCCTATTTCAGTTGTCTGTTTCCGTCGCTGCTTCTCATTATTTCTTAATTCTGATGGATTCCACATTTATAGGACATCTAGTAAAATATGCCTTGTATCCGTTTTAGGCAGAAAATATTCAAATCAGCTGGTAGTTTGTCTATTTGAAATTCACCCCAATTATGTATTTTATGTTTTATGTAAAAATAAACAGCATATGACAAAACTGCAATGGTCGTGACCTGAGATACACTGAAATAATACCAAATAATTTTACAGATTGAAAATCACCCGACTGGTTGCTGAGATAATCTAGGAAAACTAATACTGTTTCTGTCTCTCTCTTTTCTTGACGTATCTGTCTTTCTCGCACACTTGTCGTCCCCTTTAGCCTTAAACAAACGTGAGCTAACTCAGCTTTTCTCCCTACTTCTCCACGAGCAACCTAAGTGATCAACCATCTATCCCCCCTCATCACCTTCCCATCCTTGTACCATCTATCCTTGTCGCTCATCTCCGGCTTCTTCATAATGGGTTTTAATTAATAAAAGCATTCAAGATCTTCAAACACGAGGCTCGTTAATTAAAAACTGGATGGAGCCTCCAATCCCGTCATGTTTCAAATCATGATGTCTTGTTTTACAGAAAAATCATGATCAAATAAGCTCAATTATTTCGTTGTTTTGACATGATTGGTGCTACGTCGCCCATATGTGTGTCCCTTGGCTCCATTGTTACTCTTCAGGCTAACGCGCTTATTAATTTAATTAGACCACCTAGAGTTTAATTTCACCACCCAGAGTTAAAGTGGGAGTTACGTTAACTTGGAGTTACAGAAAAATAGGTGTGCAAAACGCATTAAATTCAACGCATTCAACACGCGCATAAATTTTTCTGTAACGCCAGGTTGACGTAACTAGGCGGTGAAATCCGCCGTTGACAGTAGGTACACTATGTTCCCACGGTTCCCCCGATCATTATTATGTAGTGTTATGTTGAATAAGACAACAACATTTTCAATAATATAACTTCCGTAGATGATTGCGCAAATTAATATTGAGCTTCTCCGAAGGTGATGATGGAATTTAGGAGGTCGCTGCATTCATCATGGGCGAATTTGATGTGATCAAGTGTGAAGAGAAGGGTCGTAAAAAAAATGCATTCGATCAAATATAATTCAAAGCATCACGTAGACTAATGCATGCATTACAGTGGAAGTCCCTAATGGCGGTGTATAGATAGATCACCCTCAATCATTGCAGATCTTTTGGAGTTATGTAGGTGTAACTGATCTGTGGTAATGATGAATTCATTGGGCAGTTCAATTACCTGATTTCGTGACTAATGACGCGATATGAACAGCTTACTTACATATTTACTACCTGTATTAGAGTAGGTGATGACCATAACAATGTCCCAAGAATATGGTGAATAAATCGATCGATTGATCTAAGATTAGGGCATCGCACACAAGATTTAGCCGAAAAACCAAAGTCTTTTCAGCATTAACTCCCTACCACCCTTCCAGAAGTAGGTAAATTTCGGAATTCCGGCGACGTGGAGCAAGACTAGACAGTTTTCTGCATCGAACAAAAATAGAACCACGCAAATCGGGTCTGAATTGGGGCCTCGGTAGCGCACACAAGATTCTGCCACACAAACACACACACACACACACACACACACACACACACACACGCGGGTTATTTTTCACAGATTTTGATTCAGGATGGTCTGAAACGGATTTGAATGTGGTACTTTTCATTCTGTTGTCCTCTTCGTATCAGACCAAATACATAAGGACGTCTCTTACTACTGAGGGACGTCCTAAAAATGAACACATTTATTTGAATACACTGACGATGACTAATACCTACTTGGTGGACCACCTTGACCTCGGCCTCATTACCATAACTCAGAATCATTTCAAAGCACGTAAAGCCCGCATCAGTTTTTTCTCTCTTTCCGTTCAACCTAAGCATTCATTAAACATTTAACGGTGATATACTGCCCGAACGCCGAACGGAAAAAAAACGCAGTCGTTCTTCGCGTTATTTGTCATTGTCAATCTTTATCGAGATTAACGACTTCAGGGGAAAAAACGCTGCAAAGTCCTTGTCACATGGGTTTATTATTCTATTGGACATACCTGCAGAAATGCTGGAAGTATATTTATTGTTTCTTTCATGCGTAATTATTGAAATAGCTATTGCTGATGGTATACACCAATTTTGGCGCCCAGAAACACGAATTAGGCTCTTATTTTTGACAGATTATCTTTGATCATCGATAGTGCCATTTAATTGTCTTGATTCACCTGTTGATACTATTTTCTAGTGTCATATACAATATGATGATTTCAGACGATTTCCCAGGTTTTGGACTTAAAAATGAATTCTGGGAGCTGGGAACCTTCGTTACAACCTTAATTCTTCACTCTTTGGTCAAATCAACTTCAAATTCAGTCTTCTCGCCGAAGGGAACGATACCTCACAAGCTCATGTTATGCTAAAACACCAAAAAACCCCATTCTTACTCCCCATTTTTCACCCATAACACCCTTGAATATATTCCGATCCAGCTGCTACGTTTCGGTACACAACTAGGGCCCAAATGAGAAAGAAAGAATTTTTTTAGACCGAAATTAGAGTAGATATGTATGATACGGCGTACGGCGGACGGCTGGCGGACATTGCGTTTTTGGAATCTACGCACCTTGAAACGTAAAAGAAGAAATTTGGGGGGGGGGGGGGGGGGGTATAAAATTTTTTGCAGAATAATAAACCAAAACGATAAAGACTACTTTGATAAAGGGGGGGGGGGGACTCGAGAATATTTGGTATTCCTTAACCAAACCTAAGTAGAAATTCGAATGTAACAGATGGATAATCAAAAGTACATTGAAGAGATCGAGAATATCCAGCCCATAGTGAAATTATGGGTGTTAATAAGTCCGTCTTCTAATTAATTGGAAACATGATGAGTGGTAACTGTCCTCACCTGACATCTGAGCTGTCATGATGTAATTATACTGCAACTGAATAATCTCCTGTTGAATAATCAAGGTAATCCGCGGGCTTGTAGTAATTCCAGCATACATTATTTTTGCGTCAAGTTCCATAGCAGTTTTCATGGTAAACACTCACGCACACACATATAAATATATAACAGGAGAGGGACCATCTGTGAACCGAGCTCCACCTACCCGTTTAATTTCAACATGTCACGCGTGTCATGTTCCTAGGACATTGTTTCAGGATCACATAGGACATTGTTTCAGGATGGTTTTAATTGAAATGAATGATAATTGATGATTTTTAATTGAAATCTCTTGATAAGTTCATACATTTTCTCTTTCTTCTTCTCGATAAGTTCTGTAATAATTCTTGTTAAGTTATATTTCAATTTTCCAGGTGGTACTTCATGAATTTGTCTGTAAATTGCGTAGGAATATATGCAGATTGAAATGTCTTTGTCTTATTCCTGCTTAGGTATTAGAAAAAATAATAGCCCTCGTTAATAGTCGTAAAGAGGCCTAAATAAAGGGTCCGAAAATGTAAAAAAAATTCGTAAAAAGTACTTAGTATGTCTGCACTCGTGGAACGGTTTGTTTTATTTTTCTTGAGATACTGGAATGAAAGAAGGAAGTAAATTAAGGAATGATCATACCCCAACGAACTGGAATTTGTCTGGTTACCGGCACAATGTATTATTCCCATAATATTTCCTTTGTAATGGATATAGCTACCTATTTCGCGGCGATATTATTACTGTTTATTTACCCTCAGACTCGCGAGAAGGCCAGAACAGGCGCTGCGAAGTACGTGTGGTTTTAGATAACGTCAAGTAAATATTGATTTTCTGATTCGAGTAGCGTTGCTTTTGATATTAGACCCCGCTTTAAGGATATTTATTTCCACTATCAGCGTATTAATCATCACGAAATCGCTTGAGTCGTAACAAACGAGAGTATTTTGTTGAAGTTCGTGATATTGTTATTCAGCTTCAAATCCGAAAATGTGAGATATGCGATGAGTTTGAAGGATTTCGAGAACGCTTTGAATTACGTTGTGTACTGTACGGGTTACCTAAAAACAGCGAAACTATTCTTCGATAGACTGACAGAATTTTACACACCAACGCATTCACGACAAGTAACTTACTGTAAAGTGTGCTAACTTCATCGTAATATCCGAGATGAGGATTTGAAAAGGAAGTCATGTCTTCTTAATGACAAAACGACTGTATAGCTAATGAACTTAGTGAATGGATCGTGCGAAAAATAGTCAGGCCTCAGCACTATTAGTAGTTCCAAATTAAAGTCTGTCCAATTTCAAGTTGTTGCGGTTGTTCAAAATTATTTTGCGAAATTTCCGAATAGGTCCTCGATATCTATGAAAAATAGGTGTATTATTCACAGAATAATAAACCAAAAAGCTGCAAAGTCACTTAGGTTTATTATTCTATTGGACATACCTGCAGAAATGTTGCTGTTCATTTATTGTTTCTTTCATGTGCCGTAATTGAAATAGTCATTTTTGATGGATTCCACCAATTTTGGGCCCCAAAAACACGATAATTATTTTTTGTTTAAACAGTATCTTTGACTGCCAATAGTGCCATTTAATTGTCTTGATTCACCTGCTAATACTATTTCTAGTGTTATTATACAAATTTATTTATTTATTTATTTATTTACGGGCAAGCCCAATATACACTCATACAAACAAAAAATCAATGGACATTCACAGGAAGAACAAAGATAAAAAAAAAGTTGAACTCTGACGACTGAAGCACAAAAATGAAGAAAATATGAAGACAAAATAATAACAAGTGGAGCACCAATTAAAAAACGCTGCAAATCCCTGCACAACGGTTTATTATTTTGTATAGAATACCCTTCTGTTACAGATCACAGCTCTATGTATAGATAACCCGTCTATATAATATGATTTATGTACTATTCTATTATATGCATATTATGTAGATCGCAGACACTCCGTAGGTTAGTACCTAACCCCGTACTCGTTACTAGGTACCTACCTAAATCACGAGTTAAATGTTGCTAAAATAATTCTGCCGATGACAAACAGTACCTAACAAAAAGAAACACACATAATGAAGTTCTGAAAAGAAATTGTTGATGAGGAGTGAAAAAAGTTGCAAAAGACCAACAAACTCCAGCCCCTTCTACGTAGATGGTATAATTTACCGTTGTGTAATAATTTACCGTTGAGTAATGATTTACCGTAGTAATAATTTACCCATCAATAATACTTCAACGTTTGTTCAAGTTTCACTACCTACCAACAAACTCCAATAGAGCCATCATTTTTCAAATTAAATAATATCACAGAACAACCAACTCGACTTCATACTCCGCCAATATAATCAGGTGATCCCTACCAATGATTGGCCGTATTCACAAATTCCTATTGTGGGCGCGTCTCTGGTTACGAGATTTGGTTTGGATTGTATACAATTTCATTCACACTGGAGTCGAAAATGCCTGTCGGTGCAAACTTCGGGGCCTTACTGTGAACGAACGGCTGGACGTACGATGCTCCGGATGGTCTTAAAAAACTCGCAAGTTCAAGAACTATTTAAAACCGTAAAAATATTTACGTAAAAAAATGGTATAGGCGTTTTGAAAATTTCAACCCCTATTTTGAACCCCTTAGAGATGACTGACAGTAACGTCGAGCTTCGAGGACCAACTAGACTCCGAACGGAACCTATAACCCGAATTTCATCAATTTTTTTTCATGGTAACTAAGAAAAGTGGCCCGTACGGCGTACGGCGTACGGCGGACAGACAGAAATATTTTTATTGCAGTTTTGGATTCTACATATCTTGAAACGTAAACCATCAAATTTTGAGGGGGGGTAAGAATTTTTTTTTTCATGCTCGATTCCAATGGTTCATTATTGAAAATAATAAACCAATACTTAATTATGCAGAACACTGGCTATGGTTGGTAAACTGGCTATGGTGATGGTGATTTCAGACAATTTCCCTGGTTTTCGACTCATAAAAAATGAATTTCGGGAGCTTGACCTTCCTAACCTCAGTTCTTCATTCTTTGGTCAAAATCAACTTCATAATCGGTCTTCTCGCCCTAAAAAAAAAAACATGGGAAAACGATACCTCAAATGCTCGTTACTAAAACACAAAAAATATCTATTTTTATGCAAAATTTTCACTCATAACTCCCCTGAGTATATTCCGATCGGGCTGCAAAGTTTCGGGACACAACTAGGGCCCAAGTGGAGCCGTGTGCGAAAGAACGAATTTTTTAGACCGAAATTTAGAGTAGATATGCATGATACGGCGGACGGACATTGCACTTCTGGAATCCACGCACCTTGAAACGTAAAAGAACAAATTTTGAGGGGGTGTTATAGAAATGCTTTGCTGAGCGAATACGTAGGTGTATTATTCACAGAATAATAAACCAAAAGTGGCCCTGATCACTGGACCCTCTTTAATGCGAATGTCGCAATACGTTGTTTACCCTAGGAGCAACCTGTCTTGAAATCATAATTCATATGGGAACGCGAGAAAGGAATTTGAGGATTTGGATTGGGAAACGTATAATTCATCGTTAAGTACCTTATTATTAGGACCGCACCGCAGGGCGTAATTCCTCAACAGTGAACAATGGCCTATTCGTTTTTCTCCGAATGTAATCTACATCTTTTATTATGATTTAATGGTTTATTGTTCTCGTGTAAACCCCCCCCCCCCCCCCCGTTAAATATTCCAGATATGTGCTGTTACTTGATTCTACTCGTATATCCCAATCATATGTAAATTTAATAATATTATTGTACGAAAAGAAGAAGAAAAGGTATTTTAAGAAATTGATAGTTGAACGAATAATATTGGGAACATTTTTTTAACCGTAAGGAAATAAAATAATATATAATGTCATGATTTAATCCGTTTGATCAATTGTTATTGTGACCATTTTCTTTTTCGAGCAATGAGTATAGTCAGAGACTCCGATGTGGGATAATCCGCAGGCCAACCTCTTTCTTACTTCGAAAATTTCAGTGGGCATCCGCATCATCAGATGTAGCATCTGTTATTGTAGACTGGAGAAATTAATATAAATAAATAGTCTGGAATGATCCATAAACTATACTTTACGATTACAAGCCTGGAATATTTGGAGAAACGAGGTACAGTAGGCAGGTCCCACTTGTTGTGACACTAAATTAACGTAACGGGTGAAACTAATTTTGATCACTACGAGCGGGGGGTGGTCACTACATGCGGACATATAACAGTCTCCTCAAAATCCAAAAAATTGGTATTTATTTATCAATTAATTAAGGAATAATGTACATACAGCAAGTGGGTACATACAATGTACATACAACAAGTGGGTACATAGTAGTAGGTACAGAAATCACAAAATTTTATTTCTTAAAAAAAGTCGTCAATTTTCGTTTGCTTCTTATTTTTTATTTATTTTATTTTTGCTTCCTCACTACCGAAGGTAGGGAAGCCTTGGATTCATGATTGAGTGAAAAAAAAATGCATGCCCCTCCAAAATCAAAATTTTGCGTTTCAGACATCGAGGAATTTTTTTGGTTCCTTGTCTGTCTTTCTGTGGTAATTCCTTGTAACGCCCATAACTACCCGAAATAATGATCGAAATGGGCTGAAATTCGGAGGGTAGATGCGGGTTGGGTCACAGATGATCCCATACAAAAATCATTGAAAAAATACTTTAACTTCGTCTGCGCATGCGTAAACGTGAAATACTTGAAACGCCCATAACACTACCTTAAATATAGTTGAAATGAGTTCAAACTTGGAGGGTCGATCAGGAATAACACTGCGATAGCTCTAAATGAATTTTATTGGAATCGTAATGTAACTTTCGTCTGCGCATGCGCGAACATGAAATGTTGACCATTTCCTTGTAACGCTTCAAACTACGCGAAAAATAGTAGAGAGCTGAAATTTTGAGGGTAAACGCGGGTTGGATTGCAGATGGTCCCATTTTAATATCATATAAATCGTTCCGTCTGCGCATGCGCAAACGTGAAATACTTTAAACGCCCATAACCACCGTAGATATCGTTGAAGTGAGTTCAGAATTAGAGGGTCGATCAGGAATAATACTTTGATAGTTCCATATGAATTTCATTCGTCTGCGCCTGCGTGAACATGAAACGTTGATCGTTTCCTTTTAACGCTTCTAACTACGCGACAAATAGTCGTAGAGAGCTGAAATTTTGAGGGTAGACGCGGGTTGGATCACAGATGGTCCCATATCAAAACGAACCTACCGAACTATTCTACACTTTCATGTGATTCAAGTGAGGAAGCTGTAATGCCTGCTCGAATTGGCAAACGGTTTTTAATTTGACAAAGTCCTCGTACTTATTATGAAGGTAATTAATCGAGCACAATATGCCTTCCCTCACATCTGCAAATTCTTGTAAAAATATCGCGAGTGAATCCTTGTAGGGGGTCAAGGTGGTTGAACTTCATGGAACGCAGTGGCGGCCATGGGAAGGGAGAATCATACGGAGATAAGTATGAGGCCTTTCACCGCAGAAGGAGGTTCATCGCACCTCCCGCACAAGAATCCCGAGATGCGTGACCGAATCCTTTGCTGATACACGAGAATATCCCTCATCTCTTACCAAAGCAGTTGGATTAGTTTCGCAGTTCTTCAAGTCGTTCATCCCGCAGCGCAGGCTTCCACATTTCTTTCAGTTCACGGTCAAGGTTCTCTGCAGTCCAGGCCTTTAAGCAAGGGCGGCGGTGTCCGGTGAGGTGCAGAGGTTTTGAGCTTGCGTGTTCGTATAAGTACAATGTAGTCGTGTGCGGGATGCCGCTTGATGAAGGGTAGTTTGACGGAGGGGGTAATTTTGGTTTATTATTTTCACATGAACCTTTGGAATCGAGCATGAAAAAAATTAAAAATTTTAAATCCCATTAAATTTTGATGGTTTCCATTTCAAGGTATGTAGAATCCGAAAATGGGAAAGAAAAATTCTGTCCGTATGCCGTGCGCGTACTGAGCACTTTTCTTAGCTACCACCACCAAAATTAATGAAATTTGGTCTGTAGGGTCCCGTTCGGGGTCTAGTTGGTCCTCGCTCGTCGGTACTGTCAGTATTTTCTAAGGGGTGAAAAATAGGGGTTGAAATGTTCAGAACACCGTGGCTCGAAAACTTTTAATAGAAGGGTATGGTTTTTTTTACGTTTTCAAGTTGATCTTGAACTAAAGAATTTTTTGAGACCAACCGGAGCACTGTACGACCAGCCGTTCCTTTGCACCGTAAAGCTTCGTCAACATTATCGTGAATGAAACTGTATGAATCAGGCTTAGATCTCATTGCTAGGGAGCACCTGGTTATAATCAAGGATGGCTGTATGAAGTCGAGTTGATTGTTCTTTGATATTATTCCATTTGAGAAATGATGGTTCTTTTGGATTTTGTTGGTAGGTACTTTTGCAACTTGAACAAATGTTATGCTTCATGAATCAAAACAAATAATTTATGATCGAATTATTGAACCCCGCGCATTTTTATGAAATGTAATTCCCGAGCTGGCTGCAGTACTCGATGTAGGGTATCCTAGGGGAGCTACAGGGTAGGTATTGTAGAGAAGGGGCATCTAGAATAGTAAATTATTACTCAACGGTTTATTATTTACTTTATGCTCCATTAATAACAGTAAATAATTAATAATTAAATTATTGAATCCCGCGCATTTTTATCAAACTTTAATTCCCGGGCCGGCTCCAGTACTCGATTTAGGACTTTTCTGGTGGGAGCTTGAGGGTGTTGACCACAGAAAACAGTTATCTACCCAGATGGGGCATCTATCTATACCTGTAAATAATAAACCGTTGTGTAATAATTTGCAGCTTTTTTTCTTTTTCTTTTTTCTTGTGCCTCTCCTCCAGAAATATTTTCTGGATCCGCCGCCGCCTGGATTCATGGTTGCATGAATCAGCCCCTTCCGCTTGTAGAAAATTTAGAGTTCTCATGACTGAGCCAGTACCCAACTATCCTTACCACGGGGGGAAATCCTGAGTTTTTCAAGAAAAATACAACGACGCTGCTCCGGTGGAAACGTTAATTAAAGCACGTTGAAATTGATGTGGGACTAGAGTAATTAAAAATTGGATGACCACCGGTGTGTGTCCACCATTGACGGTGAAGTGCTGATTATAAACTCTATTTCCAGTAAAATGCAACTTAGTATTCCCTTATCAGCTTTTTTTTCTCCTGAAAATTTGAAAATATTGAGATTTCCCTAGTTCCATTTTCTGTCATAATAGAAATACACTCGCGGATACTCAAGAGAGCGTTCTTATTATTTATACAACCATTAGGTATAAATTAAGAACTTTTGCATATTCAGAAGTCGAAAAGATGGAACAGAAATGCGCTTGATGTAATGCGCTGTATACGATACGAGAAACCTCGTCACACCTTGGCATATTTTTTTGCTTGTTGGTAAATTTCGGTGGTTCAGCACTTGAAAGTGATATTTGTACCTAAGGTGGCATGGGATTTGGACGGCTGTGTTGGAATTTGCAAATTTGACCCACACGAATATAGTGCATTTGAATCCTTCCATTTATGATTCTTTGACTCTTTTGATCACTAGTTACCGTTTCAAATAATTCTCTTTTCCTTTATTCAAGTGCATGAATATGCGTTATCTCAGAATCAGAGGTCACGATCGTGCAATTAGACGGATAACTGTTACGAGAACTGCGAACCGTTCATCACCGAAACGCAAAACAAGAAACCCATTCACATTCACGACGAGCGTAAAGATAATTAATCACTTCGCTGGCAACACAATAGGGACTCTCTAGAGGCGCTAATAGTGAGTTAGATTCTTGGGTACCTCTGCCCTACACCCACCCATCGTTTCGTGACGGGCATAATTATCCTTCTCATAATATAAAGTATGCAGGCATTCAGCCAGTTAACATATTTTGTTTGTTTTGATAGCGGTTTGGGGGAGACGTCGTGGGCGAAAATGGTAAAAGGGGCAAAGTGAATGCAAGAATGTTTGAGGTCATTCCATTCATTGGCGCCACTTGGCTTATATTCCCTCTTTCCTATCATTTTCTATTCATTTATTCGTCGCGTCAGAATAGGAAGGGAGACAGATTTCGGCCTGACACGTGCACAATTGGTTGCATTTATTTATCTTTGTCATTTACATGCATTTTAAAAGCTATTGTGTGTGAAAAATTTGTAATGGGGTGTGCGCGTGGGTCACAAAAGTGGCTTATATCATTTTTTAATGAAACTAGATTCCATTCTGAGAACCTTGACACCAACCGCACTGTCCTACGCTAAGTAGTTCTTTTTCTATGATTTTTGAAAATTTCCAGAAGTTCTGACGTCACAGTGGTCAGGAGGGTCCCGACACGGCGAGAGGGGTGCAATAACATCAGAAACATCGGAAAAATCATAGAAAAAGAACTGCTTGTCATAGGACAATGCGGTTGGTATCTAAATTCTCAGGAAGAATCTACTTTCATTTAAAAAATAAAATAAAATAAATATCTGCGTGTGGTGAACGGGTATGTGAGGTTGCGTGTTTAGATGTCGGATTCACCATTTTGGTGAACGCGTGTGTTGCGTGATTCAGTTGTTGGGGTCACCACTGTGGTGTACGGGATGTATGTTCACCACTTGTCGTGAACGGCGGGTTTTCACGACAGTAGATTGGAGAAAAGGGGTCACCAGAAATTCGTGAGTTAGTCACGATATTTTGGATAGGAGCAGGTGAGAAGAGTGAGAGTGAGAACGGATAGAGAGAACGGGTTGTGGAAGGACGTGCTCCTATGGAGTCTTTTGACTAACTCCCCGCGGTTTTCACCAACAGCAGGAGTTATTTTCGAAGGGTGGGCTAGTACCCTGCGGTTTTCACCAACAGCAGGTACTATGAGAAGGATGTGTGCCGCCGTTTTCACCTACAGCAGACACTGGGAAGATGTAGTCTAACACCCCGCGGTTTTCACCAGCAACAGGTACTAGGTGAGAAGGATGTGTGCCGCCGTTTTCACCTACAGCAGACACTGGGAAGATGTAGTCTAACACCCCGCGGTTTTCACCAGCAACAGGTACTAGGTGAGAAGGATGTGTCCCGCCGTTTTCACCTACAGCAGACACTGGGAAGATGTAGTCTAACACCCCGCGGTTTTCACCAGCAACAGGTACTAGGTGAGAAGGATGTGTCCCACCGTTTTCACCTACAGCAGACACTGGGAAGATGTAGTCTAACACCCCGCGGTTTTCACCAGCAACAGGTACTAGGTGAGAAGGATGTGTCCCACCGTTTTCACCTACAGCAGACACTGGGAAGATGTAGTCTAACACCCCGCGGTTTTCACCAGCAACAGGTACTAGGTGAGAAGGATGTCCCGCCGTTTTCACCTACAGCAGACACTGGGAAGATGTAGTCTAACACCCCGCGGTTTTCACCAGCAGCAGGCATCTGGAGGGGTAAGAGAGCGAGAGAGAAGGGGGAGGAGAGAGGGATTCGAGCGAGAGAGAAGTCCAATGCTGAGCTTGGCCAGAAAGGCTGCTTATAAAGATTCCACCTGTACCCGTCCAGGATCGGCGGTTACGACCGTTTTGGCCGTTGGGCGGTTGTTTGTCTGGAAGGGACCCTTCACCTACTTTCCCTTCTGGTCGCCTCAGCTCAAAGTTATATTTATTTGGTTAAAATCTCAAACATTACAGGAGTGATAGTGAGGGAATCACGACAGTGCGCATAGGTCTGCTAAGTTTGGTGAATGTTTGAATGACATAAAACTTCAAAAATTTCCCAATAAATTGTTGCTCTAATTATGAAAGTTCTTGGTTCCTCCTCAGTCTCCCCTCCCTGCTCCCTCACCAGATTCTTGTTCTCACCTTCATTCTTCCCTCTATCGAGCCAGCGACAAATCACAATCGACCTACTTTCACTTTGGACTGATCAAAGAAGTGAAGGGTTGCTCGGTGAAAGGTTGTTGCAAGTCGGAATAGAACGCTAGGTACCTATCACTAGCTGGCAGTTCTGTTTTGCCCGATTTGTGCACTAAATGATTGTCCGTCACGTCACGTCTGGAGCCTAATATCGGCTCCAGAATTTGTCCAGTGTTGCTCCAGAATTGGTTCACTGTTGCTTCAGAATTTTGTTCATAGTTAGGCGCTGAAAATTCGACCTATACCAGTTTTCGTGATTCATTGTGTCTGAAACTCTTACTAGAAATAGTTTATAGAGTCAAAACGTATTTATTTGATTGATATGTTTAGTTGAAACTTAGCTATAAAAATATAATATTACCTACGTAATAAATATATGTGGTGGTGCTATAATAAATACTTATAATATAATAATTTTATTTTATTTTATTTTATATTATACATAATATAATATTACCTATGTAATAAATTAGAATTCCTGACCTGTATTTTGATTATTGGTAAGGGAAGAGGGTGTATTTTTACGTATACATTCGTAGCTAGTGGAACATGAGGAAACCTTTGACACAAAGGAAACAAGATTGTTGATAAGCTCCTCCTAATTCGAAAAACGTGCCGAAGGAATTATTTCCGAAGTGCGACTATATAGACAATCTTTTATTTAATAATAAATTGTTCTAAACTGTATTTTTTTTTAAAGTCTAGTCTAGTCTCGTGGTGCAATATATAATGCGAGACGCGTGCCCCCAACTTTCACCCGCTTTCCTTTTAGAGCATTTCACCATAAAAATAAGAACCAACTTCCCCTTCGTAGGGCTGTTCGTTTTGACGTAATCGAAGACACATTTCGACAGTATCCTTGATGGAAGATGGTAGCGCAATCTGTTTTATTCCAACTTTTGATTGACCCATTCTCTGTATTATTCAATCGGTTCATGCAACAGCCCAGCCATGCAGGCTCGCTGAAGCAGTTTTACTAATCTCGAACTATCAATCTGTGTACTCCTTATCAATCCTGCCTTCATTCCACCAAAAATAAATTGAATGTAGGGACGTAGCCATCTGCCTTCGTAACTGAAACCATTCAGTTTCGCCTCCTCCTTCAGTCTCAAGACAGAACATCTTGTTCGGAGTGTTGTTATAAATATAAGAAATCCAAAGATATAGGTCTGCTACATCTTCCCTCTCAGTTGGAATCAACCAAAGCAATGCCCAGTTTCAAAGTGAGCCCTACGTCGTAATTCACGTTGACGTTCGTGACTAAATATCATTCTCCACGTGTCCCGAACAAAAGGCCACGACAGGAAGGAGGCGGGAGTTTAACTCGTTTTAAATATATCTCTTCGAAGAGTGACTGAGATTACTAACCCAAAGTCGTGTCAATGTTCTATAAATATTTGGGGTTCTTTTTCTTAGATACAAAGCCCGTGTTTAATATATCTGACGGCTCTAATCCAGTCTCCGGGTCTCTTCAATTGTACCTATCGTAGCTGCCTATTTATGACTTCTGTATATTTGCATTCTGTATAACTGCTATGAAAATAGACCAAATTGCGATAATCGTAACGATATCGTACAGTGTCGCAACAGGCTTCGCAACACGAGGCTTTTCTTAAAAAATCTCTCGACTCAACAAAGAATACGTTTAAAAATTTGAGATAAACTCGCAAGTAAAAAGAATACAGTTGTTACTAACTATTGTTTACTTCTTTCGCACTGACAGAAGTGGCTATGATGCCTCGCTATGAATAATTGACCGTTTATTACACTGGTGAATTATGGCATGATCCACCTCTCTCATATCTGTGTTGCAACAACGACTGTTCTTGTTACAATCTGATTTGTGTCATAATCTCTTTCGTTTACGACGTAGAAGGTAGCAGCACGGATTAGTCTACAGCACCATCAAATTGGTTCTGAAGTAATAATGTACATATTTAAGCAATTGCGGCAATGGATTTTTGTTTATAATTACATTATGTTTTATAATTATTATGTTTCTTTTTCTTTTTTTATAACTCGCTTTCTTGTCTGTCCGATACAAATCTTGTAATCGATTTTTCGCCCACTTCCCGGTGTCCGATTGAGCTGACATTTTGTATAGTCATCTATCTTCGATGGCAGTTCATGGATCACTCATAAAAACATACACTAATTAATTAATTATGAAATTTTCACACGCGAGACTAAAAAGCAGAAAATAATAAATTATTAAAACGGACCAAAAGCTTAAAATATGTTCTGATGGCCATAAATAATTTAAGAATAAAATAGAAGAGCCTTAAATAGAAAAATGTGGAAGAAAATCAGGAGTGCAGGGAGTATATCTATTATCTGTTGCATGCGCCCCACGTTTTTGTATTTATAGCCATTACTTGCCGCTGTAGTTAACTAATAATAATAATAAAAAATACGAATAATAATTATGTTTAATAGTTAACTTTTCTTGAACTAAATTCTTTATGCATTGGTATAGATAGTGCTTCGCGATTGATACTAAAGAAAGCGGGAGGTTTGATTTGAAGTAGGTGCTGCAGGTTTGAAAGCAGCAGGTTTGACTTGAAGTACTGCAGGTTTGATACTAAAGAAAGCAGCTGGGTGATTTGAAGTACTCTGAAGAGTTGTTCGCTATAACCACTTGAATCTCCATTAGTGCGTTCATTCCTGTAACAGTTTGCCCCTCCACCCCACCGTTCCTCCCTCACCTTCCTTTCACTTTTTGGCATTCACTTCCTTAGCCAATCAGAATCGATTCCCCTTTCACTCTGCTCCCTTCTTTTCTCTTCTTCACAACCAGCAGGTTTGCTACTAAAGCAGCAGGTTTGATACTAAAGCAGCACGTTTGATACTAAAGCAGCAGGTTTGCTACTAAAGCAGCAGGTTTGATACTAAAGAAAGAAGCTGAGTGATTTGAAGTACTATGAAGAGTAGTGTCGCTATAACCACTTGAATCTCCATTATTGCGTTCATTCCTGTAGCAGTCCCCCCCCCCACCAACCCTCTTCCACCTTCCTTTCACTTTTTGGCAGTCACTTCCATAGCCAATCAGAATCGATCCCCCTTTCACTCTACTCCCTTCTCTTCTCTTCTCTTCTTCACAACCAGCAGGTTTGCTACTAAAGCAGCAGGTTTGATGCTAAAGAAAGCAGTTGGGTGATTTGAAGTACTATGAAGAGTAGTGTCGCTATAACCACTTGAATCTCCATTAGTGCGTTCATTCCTGTAACAGTCCCCCCCCCCCATCACCGTTCCTTTCACTTTTTGGCATAGCCAATCAGAATCGATCCCCTTTCACTCTGCTCTCTTCTCTTCTGTTCTTCTCAACCAATCCCAGTCGACCACCTGTCACTTTTTTTCTTAAACTATTGATTGGATTAGGTATTGTTGGTTACTGACGATAGTTTGATCATCGAATGTTTCGTGTATTAGTGGAAACAGATAACCTTTCATAACTCCGTTTTTATTCATCTACCGTCGTCTTTATTCTTCTTATTCGTTGTTCCTTGTTGCTCACTATAATTTACTATACCTGTTTTAGTATGGTCGCGTGTGGGTGCAGGGTGGCTGCCGTAGTTTCGGGCGGGCCCCCAAGTTGCCGCATCAGGAGATCAATAGCTGGCCGCCTCGTGGTGTCTTATTCATGCCGCACGTGGCTGTGGGACTTTTTTTTCCATTCCCGTGTACATCCTCATCTCGTGCAATAACTCAGAACTTCTTCCTTCTTGTTAAGGAGGAATGAGACTGATATGCAGCTATTCCAGCTGCGAATTGAAAATCACCTACTGTGTTGGTGCTTGCTGCTGTGCAGGTGCCGAACTTCACTGTTAAATTTAACGAGCCAAATTATCATCGATATCATCAGTCGTTCTCAACTCTATTATCGATTAACACCATTCAGGGTCTCCACTGAAAACTCCCGTTTTGGTTTATTATTCTCTGAAATACACCTGTGTTCGGTTCGGGGTTTTTTTGACACCCTCTCAAAATCGTTTCTTTTAGCGAATTTTCGAAGAAAAGGAAGCTATTGTTCTCGGTCCAAAATTTTTAAAACTCGAATTTCCGAAAGATTTTCATACCAAAATCCGTTTCAGACCATCCTGAATTCACTGCCGAAAGACACCAAAAATTATATGTATATATATATATATATATTTATATATTTATATATTTATATATGTATGTGTCATTCCAGACAATAACTCTCGACAGAATTGAGATAAAAAGTTCAAATTTGCACGAAAAATCTGTCTTGGCAATCGACAGGCTAAGTTCGTAGATGGGCAGAATCGGGTCACTCTAAGGGGGAGTTTTGGGGAGTTTTAGGGGGGAAAAATTACCCATAAATTCCCAAAATGAAACAGTCTGACAAGTGACACCTCATTTTAAAGGTTTTTCTACGCTGAACACGATGGTGAAATCAGAATTGCGATATCTCATTCCGTTCTCAAACTGGAGCACTTCGAAGATGAAGGAACGTGGTTATTTCTTGATATAAAACAGTTTTACATAAAATCAGTTATTTCTTCGAAAATTCGCTCTTATAGCCATGCTGCATGACTGTGGTTTTTTTCTTATTTTAATACCCCAATAAAATGTTAAAATTTCATTAAAATGTTTTCTTTTACGTTTCAAGGTGTATTAAAAAATCATTCTTTCGTACACCGGTTCCTTTCGGCCCAAGTTGTGTCCCCTATATTGGCAGCCCGATCGGAGAACACCCAGCGGTGAAAAATGGGTGCAAAATTAGGTGTTATTGAGGTTCAAGTGAACTTGGGTTTGTAAGACATATTTTTTTCTTCTTTCAAGGAGACCAAAATGAAGTAGATTTGGACCACTCAGTGAAGGTGGTTGAGGTTCTAACGAAGTTTTAACTCTCTAAATTCAATATATATGGGTCAAAAACGTGTGAAAATGGCTGTCATCAACAGAAATTTGTATAATAGCACAGGTGTTACCTACCTAGTAATAACAGTTGAATCAAGACAGTTCAGTGACAGTTTCACTTATTGAAAATAATCTGTCAGAAATAGCAACTTAATGTTCGAGTTTACAATCGTCAAAAATTGGCTTTGAGGGTCTTCTGACTGAGGTCCCCAATCGCACAGTACTCAGTCGAGAATAATAAACCTGTGTGCCAACAAAACGAATTCGCAGCGTTTTACATGAATTCTTGTCAGTTAGGCGACCCGACCGACTCTAATTCCGGTACCGCTAACCGTCTCCGTATCTTGAACTGGAATCCTGCAATATTTGTCTTCACTGAATGAACTTCCACAATTTCCGGGCAGAGCTCCAAATCCCAAGTTTTTTTTTCCCCGCCTTCTCTAAATCCGGAAACCTTTCGAGAGGTCAAGGGGCGACCGGAGTTTAGTAGCGACGTGTGCAAGCAACGGCGGTAACATGAATCACGGACAGCTTGGATAAGCTGATGCGTCCTATTTATTCCGGAAAATATATTTTATTCGTCCTTGGAAATAGACTGAAAACGTAGACGGGCTGAATCTCCGGGGATAAAGGCAACGAAGATTTCTTTGGATATTTTTATTAGCGTTAAATCGTAAATTATGTTGGTGCGGTGGGACGAAATCGTTGAACGGGTGAGGTTTTCTTATAAATTTTATACTGCCCTCCAGAAATCTTTCATATTTGAATAGTGAAAAATAATAAACCAAAAAAAAAAATTAGGTACACAGTCGGATGTACTCATAACTCCATACAAAGATATGACCAAGACCAAAGATTTTTGGTCAATTTTTGTCCAATTTTTGACGTATTAGTTCAACAGTGGCGCATTATAGATGCTTCTTCGGCGTAGACCACTGGTTTCTTCCCCCAGGAAAGCCCTGAATCGAGTACTGCCGAGTAACTTCGAGCTTCCAGGACCAACTAGACCCCAAGTGGGACAAACAAACCAAATTTCATTAATTTTGGTTCATGAGAACCAAAGTAAGTACTTTTTTTTTCAAGTTCCATTTTTGGATTCTACGTACACTTTGAAACGTAACCCATAAGTTTTGAGGGGGTTCAAAACAAACTTTTTTTCCATGCTCGATTCCAAAGGTGCGTTATTGAAAATAATAAATTAACCAAAATAATTTAGCCCACGTGGACGTCATAAAAGAACTGTTAGGCTCGACAAGGACACTTCAATTTAGGAGGTTTGAACTAATTTAGGAGGTTCGATCCTCCCTTTGAGGGCATCAGCGTTTATTCGTTCACTCCCCTCTCGTTTACAACTGAGTGCTTTGCGTTCGAGCTCGTTCGGTCGAATAATTCGGTTTGCGCCGACCTAAGTGTGCATTCCCACCAGGCGTCGGCGACTTTCTTTTAAGGTGATCGTCAGCATAAATTTTCACAATTTGCTAATACAGATAACACCACATGTTGTTTACACAGCTACTCCACAGTGCAACGCTTCCTTCGCTCCATAATTTCTACAACATGATTGTACTTATAATGTTTTACAGGCCGTTGTAGGCTCACTGAAATGATCATTACTAATGAAATTTATTTCTGTGTTGCAGGTACGTTGTGTTATCCACTTCATTGTCATTCTGCGTAAGTAAGTAAAACGTTTATTGTACATAAGCAGAGCAGCCGTCAAATAGTACATTTAAAAAATTTATAAATTTACAAAAATAATAACAAGTAACGCTTTAAAAACAAAAACATTCAAAGTCCTGTGAGTTTATTATTCTCGAATGAATACGGCACGATTGGGACTTCAATGGAGAGACTCACAAAGCTAATTTGACCGCTTTAAACTCTAATATTAGGTTGCTATTTCTGTCAAATTATTTTCGATCAGTGAAATTCTCATTGAATGGGCATTTTCACCTGTTTTCTTTTATTTTTTCAAGTAAAAGATCTCGGCGAGTGCTTTCCGAAAAGGTGCTGTATGAGGGGTATCAGATGATCGAAAGTGGTCGATAAACCAGTGGAAAGTAGGCGAAATGACGTCACGGGTAAAGGCCGTCAGCCCCACGTCTCCCAGGAGGGAACCCTCAGCGTCATCTACTTACGACGTCATTTCGTTTTCTTTGTTTCCCAAGCTACGCGGAGTTTTGAGATGAAAATTGATAGTGTTGTTGGGGGGGGGGGGGGGGGGAGGTGCTAAATCCGATTCTGAGATCAAAAATAAAAAATTCCTACGCCCACGAAAATTTCCCATTGTCTTGATTCACCTGTTATTACTACCTCCTGTGTTATTACGAATTTCTGGTGATTACAGCCATTTTCACAGATTTTTGACCCATAAATATTGAATTTTGAGAGTTAAAACTTCGTTAGAAGCACAGCAATTGTTCACTCAGAGGTCAAAATTGCGTCTCCTCACCTTAAAAAAAACATGGGGAACGATACTCACAAACCTAAGTTCACTAAAACATCAAAAATACCTAATTTTGCACCCATTTTTCACCCATAAAACCTCTGGGTGTTTTCCGATCGGGCTGCCGAGGTAGGGGACACAACTAGGGCCCAAACGGAACCAGTGGGCGAAAGAACGATTTTTTTAGACCAAAAATGAAGGTAGATATCAATGATACGGCAGATGGACATTGCATTTTTGGAATCTACACACCTTGAAACGTAAAAGAAAAAATTTTGAGGTGGTGTTCCAAAAAAATACCGGACCGAATACTCGTCTTGTGCAGAGAATAATAAACCAAAAAGGAACGAAAAAAGTTTTTGGAAAACATTTTAAAAAACTTAGAGGTAAATAATGTATGGCAAAATGTACCATTGTACCATTGTGTGTTGTTGATGCCAAATAGAAAAAAAAACTTGAACAAACGTTGAAGTATTATTGGGTAAATCATTACACAACGGTAAATTATTACACAACGGTTTATTATTTGCACCATTTTTTGTTTAAATTTATGGGGGCACTACTTATGGATAGATAAAGTAAAAGTACACCTGCTAATATCTTAATGCCGTTACTTAGATTCCTAGTATCCCTCTTTGAGGTTTTTTGTGCTCGGTTGCTTTGGAGTGTAGACGTTGCTTCCCAGCAATATATTTTGCTGCCGCTGTGTTTTTACCTCCAGTGAAATGCAGGACCTTTGCTTACTCCACGCAACTTAAGTAGGCCGGTGATTTATTGCCTGAACCCAAAACAAAGGCGCGAAAACGCCCAGTGCCGCCACCCGGAGCGCTAATGCCCCCCCCAAATTGGCGATTCATCTGTCGAGAAAAAAAAAACCTGTTCTTCGGGAGGGCGTGACTCGGGATCCGAACCTCCACTGGAAAGAAAACAAGGGAAGTCCCGGAGAACTCAATGGATGAAAAGGGTTGAAAACGCAGCGGGGAGCCGATACAGGAGTTTTCTACTCGTGTCGGAATCCCCGTGACATAACAGAAATCGTGTTTTCACCGAGGCACGTACGTATTTGTGAGATTCGGACAAGCAGGGCGGGGAAGAAGGTGGATAGTTCTGACAAAAACTCTGCAGGTTGGCTCCGATGTTCTTTCATCCACTGATGACCAAGTCTTTCCCTTGATGTTTTGCGGCTCCGTGAAATGGGAAGAACATTGACAGATTCGAGCAGTTCCGTGAATAATACACCTGTGTATTCGCTTAGCAACAAATTTTTTGAACACCCCCCTCAAAAATTGTTTCTTTTACGTTTCAAGGTGCGTAGATTCCAAAAATGCAGTGTCCGTCCGCCGTCCACCGTATCACACATACCGGCTTCATTTTCGGTCTAAAAAATTCGTTCTTTCGCACACATGCTCCATTTGGGCCTTAGTTGAGTCCCGAAACTTTGCAGCCCGATCAGAATATACCCAGGGGTGTTATGAGTGAAAATGTTTATACAAATAGGTACGTTTTTGGGGTCGAGAAGACCGAATATTAAGTCGATTTTGACCAAGGAATGGAAAATTGATGTTCTATCATATGTTCAGCTCCAAAAATTTATTTTTTATGATTCAAAAACCAGGGAAATCGTCTGAAATCACCATCAATTTGTAGAATAACACTAGAAAAAGTGTCAACACGTGGATCAAGACGATTAAATGGTACCACCAAGGGCCAAAGATAATTTGGAAAAAAAAGGGCGTAACTACCTAATTTGTGTTTTTGGGGGCCAAAATTGGTAGAAATCATCAAAAATAGCTATTTCAATTATTGCACATGAAAGAAACAATAAATGAACAGCAACATTTCTCTAGGTATGTCCAATATTTGTGTTTTAGTAACATGAGCTTTTGTTGTCTCGTATTCCATGTTTTTGGGACGAGAAGACGAATACGAAGTCGATTTTGACCAAAGAGTGGAAAATTGATGTTCTATCAAATGTTCAGCTCCAAAAATTGATTTTTTTATGAGTCAAATACCTGGGAAATCGTCCGAAATCACCATCAATTTGTATAGTAACACTAGAAAAAGTCTCAACACGTGGATCAAGACGATTAAATGGTACGATCAATGATCAAAGATAATTTGGGAAAAAAAAGGAGCGTACCTAATTCGTGTTTTGGGGGCCAAAATTGGTGAAAACCATAAGAAATAGCTATTTTAATTACTCACATGAAAGAAACAGTAAATGAACAGCCAACATTTCTTTAGGTGTGGTCCAATAGAATAATAAACCCATGTGACAAGGACTTTGCAGCGTTTTTGTGTGGAGGAATGAGTAGGTACATCCGATTATGTACCTACATTTTTATTTTCACCATTCAAATATGAAAGATTTCTGGAGGGCAGTATACATTTTATAAGAAAACCTCTCACCCGTTCAACGATTTCGTCCCACAGCACCAACATAATTTACGATTTAACGTCAATAACAATATCCAAAGAAATCTTCGTTACTTACCTTTATCCCCGGAGATTCAGCCCGTCTACGTTTTCAGTCTATTTCCAAGGACGAATAAAATATATTTTCCGGAATAAATAGGACGCGGACAAGGACTTTGCAGGGTTTTTGTGTGTGTGTGTGTGTGTGTGTGTGTGTGTGTGTGTGTGTGTGTGTGTGTGTGTGTGTGTGTGTGTGTGTGTGTGTGTGTGTGTGTGTGTGTGTGTGTGTGTGTTGGTGTTGGTGGGGGGGGGGGGGGGGGATATCGTACAATCTCAACATTACGACACGTACGTTGCAGATGCATCTGAATCGAAACAGGTCCCAATCTAAGATCATCAAATTATGGAAAAGGAAACACATTGCTCCTTCATCATCCTGATTATTTTCATCATCCTGCAAGCCAGGATGTTATCGAGCAAATGGAAACAGTCAGATTGAGTTGCGAGCCAGGAATTCAAGCTATTCAGTGTTATTGGATAGAGAAGGGGCCGCCCACGATTGGAGCGTGACGGCGCGAGAAATGGCCTGAGAAAAAGTGAACGTAATTTTCGATGGTAGGGAGCGCGTTTTTCTTCGGAGGAAGAAAAGAAAATGAGCAATGAAAGGAGGTTATTTTTGTAATTATCCCGATGGAAAATTGTGCTTACGGCGGAGGATGGGCCGACAGGGCGGAAGAGGATGCAGGAAATGACTGTGTAGTTAGTGAGGAATGCAGGGAGCTCAAGCAATGTCAAGTTCATCTCTACACGCTGATGTCGCTAGGTGCGTACATGTGGCCCTTTCCGTTGCTACGTGTCAAGCACATTACCCGCATCATTTGGTGTTCACAGGCACACATTATCGTGATGGCAGCCAATCGCGACCCTGATTACTTAAATTGTAAATTTTCTATTGTCAAAGTTGGCGAGACTGGACGAAATACGCTGCAAACCTTGTCACATGGGTTTATTATTCTACTGGACATACTTACCTACAGAAATGTTGGCTGTTCATTTATTGTTTCTTTCATGTGAAATAATTGAAATGGCTATTTCTGATGGTTTCCACCAATTTTGGCCCCCAAAACACAAATTAAGTACAGGTACTCTCCTTTTAATTTTTTTTTTCAAATTATCTTTGATCATTGGTAGTGCCATTTAATCGTCTTCATCCACGTGTCGACACTTTTTCTAGTGTTATTATACAAATTGATGGTGATTTCAGACGATTTTCCAGGTTTTGCCTCATAAAAAATCAATTTTGGGAGCTGAACATTTGGTAGAACTCTTATTTTCCACTCATCGGTCAAAATCGACTTCATATTCGGTCTTCTCGTCCCGAAAAACATGGAAAACGATATCTCAGAAGCTCATGTTACCAACATATTGCTAAAACGCAAAAGTACCTATTTTTACACATTTTCACTCATAACACCCCTGGGTATATTCCGATCGGGCCGAAAAGTTTCGGGACACAACTAGGGCCCAAATGGAGCATGTGTGCGAAAGAACGAATTTTGTAGACCGAAAATGAAGCCGGTACACGTGGTACGGCGGACGGACATGGCATTTTTGGAATCTGCGCACCTTGAAACGGAAAAGAAAAAATTTTGAGGGGGTGTTATAAAAATTTTTTGCTGACCGAATACATAGGTGTATTATTCACAGAATAATAAACCAATACAGAATTTTCTCATCTTAGACCAGTTGAGAGGTGAACACCGACGTTAACTGATCTCCTTTTGCTTCCTCAGTACCAAAGGTTGGGAAGCCTTGGACTCGTAATTTAGTAAAAAAGAAATTTATGTCCTCCAAAATGAAAATTTCCACTACCATTTTGCGTTTCAGACATCGAGGAACATTTTTGGTTCCGTGTCTGTCTGTCTGTGGTAATTCCTTGTAACGCCCATAACCACTCGACATAATGGTCAAAATGTCCAATAGAATAATAAACCCATGTGACAAGGACTTTGCAGAGTTTTTCATTCGAAATATTCTTGAAATCAATCGTGGTTTCTTAACGCCTTGAAAACAACTCAATTATAGTGTCAGACTACCGACGTGAAATCCGACACGTAACCGAGCCGCGGTCGAGTGCTAATCTACTCGAATTTTATGAAGCTCCAGCCGTCGTCAGTTCGACGTCACGAGCGTTGAATCTGTTTATTTGGTTTCTGTCGGCTATGTAAACCCCAGTAGCTGTCTAAAATATCCTTATTATCAGAGGTTATCCGTGAATCGCAATCCACGTCAGTAGGATAAGGATGTAGGTTCTGGCACATTCCTGTTTCAACATGCACGCCAGTCTAACCAGCTCCAGGGGGCCTTAGCGGGTGGCACCACCCCCTCACCCGCCCCTTACCAACCCCCTCGCCCCCCCTCACCATCACTCACCCCCTCACTCCCCCCTCACCACCCTCGCCCTCACTCCTCCCTCACCCCCCCACCCCCTCCACCTCACTCGCCCCTCACCCCCTCACTCCCCCCTCACTCACCCATCACCCCCACACTCCCCCCTCACCACCCCACTCCACCCTCACTCCCCTCTCACCCCCTCTCACCCTCCCCCTACCCCCCTCGCCATTACCCTCATCCACCCCATTACCCCCCCCCCCCCTCACAACTTCTCACCCTCCCCCTACCCCCCTCGCCCTTACCCTCATCCACCCCATTTCCCCCCCCCCCCCCGGACGTCACCCTATCGCCCCCTGCCGCCTCCAGACCTCCACCCACTCCACCCCCTGCCGCCTCCAGACCTCCACCCACTCCACCCCCTGCCGCCTCCAGACCTCCACCCACCCCCGCCCACTGTCACCTCCAGACCTCCACCCACCCCGCCCCCAGCTGCCTCCAGACCTCCACCCACCCCGCCCCCTACCGCCTCCACCCACCGCACCCTCCTCCACAGCCCTCAGACCCTCCTCCTACCACTCCGCCCACAAACCTTCACCCATCACCCCCCACCCATCATCCATCATCACCCATCAACCTCCTACCACCCCCGCCTCATCCCCTCGCCATCGCCACCCTCACCGCCTCTCACACCACCACCCCCTCACCCATCACCTCCAACCTTTATTATGAATGCCTACCAACTTAATTGTACCTATCAAATAATCATAATGACGTCACCCCACCCCACCACACCCTACCGCCATCTTGGAATACCGTTTTGACTATGAATACCTACCTAATTAATTGTATCAGGTAATCATAATGACGTCACCCACCCCCTCCCGCCATCTTGGAATTTCTGGAATACCGTTTTTAACTATGAATACCTACCTAATTAATTGTATCAGGTAATCATAATGACGTCACCCCACCCCACCCCTCCCATCACCTCAACCTTTATTGTGAATACCTACCAACTTAATTGTACCTATCAAATAATCATAATGACGTCACCCCACCCCCTCCCACCATCTTGGAATTTCTGGAATACCGTTTTGACTATGAATACCTACCTAATTAATTGTATCAGGTAATCATAATGACGTCACCCACCCCCTCCCGCCATCTTGGAATTTCTGGAATTCCGTTTTTAATTACGAATACCTACCTACTTAATTCCATCAGATAACCATAATGAAGACCCCCTTCCACCATCTTGAAATTCCTGGAATTCCGTTTTGATTATGAATACCTACCTACTTAATTCTATCAGGTAAGCATAATAAAGTCCCTCGGAATTTCTGGAAATCCTGTTTGACCATGAATACCTACCTACCCACCTACTTGACACTACAAACAGTGGACTTATTATTAATACCCGCCCACTTATGCAAATAATATTAAGGTGAATGTTCGAAATGTTGATTCTCACCCACATATAATGGGGAGATATTAATCTACCTACGAAGATATTTCATTATGATTGTAATTAAAATGATCATCTCCAACCAGACAGGAGCCAGCGTGTCTCGTTATTATATTTGTCTTGAGCTAAACAATTTTTTTTGAGGTTCCTGTGCACCAAAAAGCTTCGTCAACACGATCGTGAATCAAACGGTATAAATCCGGCCGGGACATCATCACTAGGGAGCACCTGATTATAATCAAGGATGGCTGTATGAAGTCGAGTTGGTTGTTCTGCGATATGAGTGACGGACTATACTGGATTTTGTTGGTAGGTACTTGTGAAACTTGAACAAACGTTGAAGTATTATTGATGGGTAAATTATTACACAATGGTAAATTATTAAACAACGGTAAATTACTACATAACGGTAAATTATATATAACGGCAATTATTACACAAGGGTAAATATTATTACACAACGGTTCATCTACCAAGAAGGGTCTGGATTTTGTTGATCGGTACTTTTGCAACTTGAACAACCGTTGAAGTATTATTGATGGGCAAGTTATTACACAACGGTTCATTACAGGTATTGACCACAGAAAACAGTGATCAACGCAGAAGGGGCATCTATTTCACTCCACATAAACAATTTTCCTTTAGGCTGTATTATTTTAGCAACATTTAACTCGTGATTTAGGTAGGTACCTAGTAACGAGTACGGGGTTAGGTACTAACCTACGTAGGGTCTGCGATTCACATAATATATTATATAGACGGGTTATCTATACAGAGAGCTCTGATCTGTAACAGAAGGGTATTCTGTACAAAATAATAAACCGTTGTGCAGGGATTTGCAGCGTTTTCTATCTCATTTTATTCAAACCAAAATACTTCAAACATACATAAATTCAAAATGTTTGACCGCCATATAAGGATACCGTCAAATGAGGCCATGATTCGGTCATGAACGGAACTCTTGATCCATGCTCAGTAGCTCTTAATCTTGAGATTATTCTTTTAGGATCATTATTCAATCGAGCGGGACATTGTTCTAGGATCATCGAGCTGATTGGGTGTGCAATTTGAACTGATCTTAAGAGCGAGAAAATATAGGAATGAACGTGGCAATCTCGTGCCTGGGTAGGCAGCACTGGGCCCGGGGTGAGTTGTAATATTGTGATTCATTGTGTGAATATTATTAAGACGCCACTACACACATGTGAATAGACTTTCTGACTTTGCCAAATTTTTTATATTAAATAGTCCGAACTTGTACCTAAAAAGATCTGTATTTTGTCGAATATAAAGTTGTGTTCATGATCGATCTAGAGCTTGTGTTTATCCCGAGAACTTTTCATTGGTGCCGAAACCCGGGAAGTTCTGCCCCATGGCTGTGTGACTATCCAGCGTGTGAGGTTAAGCTCAACTGCGGTCATTCGCCTAACTTGTAATTTTTAATCAGTAGTCAGGTTGTCATTGGACGTCATAATGAGCCCAAGATCTTTGAAAATTATCCTCGACGTGGCCATTTTACCTCTGCTGAACACGGATCTACAAGGCCTTACAAACCTGGAGCCTTCAGGTGGGCCCAGCTCTAACTGCAAATCAATGGACAGAGGATCTAGTACAGCAGTTTGTAGTTCAGGATCGATCTCTTACAAACGATGTTGGCTCAGGCGGGTTTTGAGGATACCATGGAGGAGATCCTCATTGTTAAGGTAAGCAAACTGATTGTACGCTTGACTTTGGTCCCGAAACCCGTTCCGTCCTATCTCCTTTGGAACCTAAGGGCAGCTCTGGGTCCATGGCCTGATGAAATAAAGTACCAAGCACTTCTCATTCAACTTAGCCCTGAAGTGCAATCATCATTCCGTCGATCTGGTTACAGGTATCCCGAACTGTATGAAGCACTGTGCGCTGAAAATTCGGGCAAGTATTAGCTTAGCACACCAACCGTAGACTCATCCCAAGGTTGCAGCAGCTGGATGATTGACGGATTTTTCTCATCTGCCTGGAGCTGGGTGAGTTCAATGGAGGGACTTCCACTAATGAACTGGCATCCTTCCTTCTGTTTGAAGATCTTCTAAGTAATTGGATCCGGCTATTAAGAACAAGTTCAACCAGGGGGGAGTTGGAAGACGAGATCTTCTCATATAAGCAGCTCCTCGAAATAGCTCAAATTTGCCCAGATGATTCCCCAGGGGTCACGACCTAGATCAAGTTCTGAGGAAAGGGGTTCCAGTAAGCAGCGAAAACCCAGGCCCCCTCCCACTCCTCGCACAACAGATCGACCACCCTCGCTCGGTCAGTCACGAGGGAGCGGTTCAAATGTCATCACTGCTCAGGACCTCACTTCCCTATACCACTGCGAAGAGTTCCGGTAGTTCAGTGTCGAGAGTTCATCAGATCAACTGGACTCCCCATTCATTGCTTTTTGTGGAAGCACAACTCCGCTCAGCACTGCACTTCACTCCAACAGTACCATTGCGGAGGATCACACCACATCCTACTCCATGTCGACGAGGAATCCGGAGTTCAAGCTCAGCTCCTGGAAAGGAGTGAAAGGTGGTGGGGTAGACTCTAAGGCTCCTGTTAGTTCTAATTTGCGCTCCCCTTTCAGCTCTCATAACGTTACCAATCCCCTAGGCAGGATGTTTAGTACCAAGCATCAAAGCAGTAGCTCAGGTGCAAGTAGCTCTTAGATGTTAATACCAAGAACCTCTGAGGAAGATGACCCTTCTCTGCTGAAACCTAACGGTGCCATACACAGGAGAAGTGGGATTCATTGCATTACTCATTTGGTTAGTAATAGAGTAGAAGAGAATAGGGTAGAGCCTATTGGACCCGTTGTGCCACCAACCGCCCTAGGTCATAGGCCTGGCCCACGTTATCCGCGAACGTCCAGTGAGCCCCACCGATCGATCATAGCGAGTAACTTCGGTTCTCATACGTCCACTAGTAGGAATGTTTATGGGGTCATTCTAAGTCTAGTTCAGTTCTCTCAAAGAATAGGTCTTCCTTTCATTTCCCATGGTCAAAGGGACTACTTCCCACTGCTACAGTTCAGGTGTCCTCAGACGTTACCTCTCCCCGTGTAGTCTGCAGGGCTTTGCTTGACACGGGGTCTGAAATCCAATTTCTGTACCACAAATTGGCTCTTGAGGCAAGTTTACTGGTGACGCCGATCAACCATGTGGTCTTGAGCGTGGGAGCCCAGCCACAGACAGTATGATGTCACTTTTTCGGCATACTCGAACTGGGCACAGATTGCCCTTTTTAGCCTATGATGTAGATCAGGTCACAGCTCCCTTGACCTCCTCTAGTTTCTCGTTAAATCGTTGGCCTCATACCTGGAGCGTGGGATACAAGCTTGCGGACTCTTTGTTGAGTGAGCGGGATGACATCGATCTTTCTTCTGGCGTAGATCCTTATATGCAGCTAGTTCTGTCTCAAACAATTCCCTCAGAAGGGAACTCTCCTTGGCTCCTTAGTTCTGAACTGGGGTGGCTCGTGATGGGCCACTTGCATCGGGAGTTTGTTCAAATTTAGTCCACTCGCCGAAACTGCAAACCTTCAACTCGGATGAACCAGTCCTCTCCATCACACACCACGCTCTTTGGGACACGAGTCTCATGTTGCATTTAGATCAAAAAATTGTCTTGTCCTGAATGGACTCGAAAATACAGATTGCACCTCCCCAAGGCCTTAAAAGAAGATATTCAGGTGTTGCACCTGGTGATTAGTCGGACCCTCCCCAGCGTGAAGTCAAGGATTCTTGTCCCCAGCATACCGAGCTGCCCCATTCCCGTAAAGCCTTGTTCTTTCCTAAGGTCCAGGCAGCTCTGTCCAAGGCTGCTCGGATGGCTGTGCGAAACTTGTTCTCCATAGCCCCTGTGCTTCAATATTATCCCATCTTGTTCTCAAATCCTAATTGGTCACTTGGTGGATTCTCCCTCCATTGTTCCTTTCTCTCAGAACCCCGCTCGTTTCGACGTGGCAGCCACGCCCGTCTCTGTTGATGTGCGAGACGGATCAGCTTCTTCGTCAAATGCTCGAGATTGAGTCTTGATGCACCACAGCTGAATTAGAGGCGGAGCAGCTCTTTGTTAGTCAAACTCGCCATGACGAGAGTGGGCGTTATGTAGTTCCTTTGCCCATTGCCCAGGACCATACTGTTTTAGGTGCTTCTCGCGCGATCACTCTTCAACAGTTCTACCGACTTGAGTCCAAGTTCAGAAAGGATCCCTTTCTAGCTCAGTCTTACCGGTAGTTCATTCACGAGTATAGAGATTCGGGTCGCATCTGCCTTTGGACTTACCCCATTATTATATACGACATCATGCTGTGCACGTTCTGGCGACCCCCCAAACAATATCTGAGTGGTATTCAATGCCTCGCAACGCACATCAAATGGCCTTCCACTCAATCTTAGAAGTAGGTCCCAAGCTCCAACAGGCCATATATGTCTTGTAGTGCTTCGGTCTCGGTTGTTCCGTTTTGTGTTCATTGCTGACATTCGTCAAATATTCAGACAAATAAAGCATGTCCATGAGGATCAGGGCATGCTGCGTATAGTTTGGAGAGATTCCCCTTCAAATGAGGTAGAGGACTACGCTCTTTGTACACTAACTTATGGAACGGCCCCTGCCCCTTTCTTGGACATACAAGTACTTGTGGATCTGGCTGCCTCTGGTAAGGAGACTCACCCAGTGGCCATGGAAATATTATCCAATGACAAGTACGTAGATTATGCTTATGGTGGGGGAGAAACCGTTCAGTTGGCTCTGCAGGCTCGAGATGAACTGATTGATCTTCTGCAGACGGCTGGTTCCGAGCTTCTAAAGTGGGCCTCCAATGATCATACGGTCCTGCAGAGTACTGCCTGCATGTTGCGGAGGCTGTTGACCTCGGCGTAGAGGATGAAAAGCCGTTAAAACTGTTAGGCATGGGGTGGAATCCCAGATCTGACTGTTTATTCTTCAGAGTCCTCACTACCCCCCATATCAGGCCCCCAAGCGGGAGTTGGCCAGTCCAGTAGGTCGAGGGGTGGGTCATGCCAGTGTCGATCTTTGCTCGGTGCATTCACCGTGAAGTTTGCTAAGTTTGGATGGGATGATCCGTTGCCTAGTTCCTTGGTTCATGATTGGTTCAAACTTGCCGGTTCCATGGGAATGTTGGCAGACCTACAAATTCCCAGGTACATAAATCTGATCAGTTCTAATCAGTGGCTTGTAGGCTTTGCCGACGCGTCTGAGCGAGCCTACTTCGCTGTGGTGTATCATGTTTCTCTTCAGAGTTCTTCGTTCGTAACTCACTTGATCATGTTCTGAGCAAGGATCGCTCCATTAAAACAAGAGATGATACCTCGTCTCGAGCTTTTGTCAGCAGAACCACTCAGAAAAATCGTGAGAAAGGTAGGTCCCTTATTTTGCTCAGATCCTGGACAGTAATATTGTGGCATGTTCCGATAGTTCAGTGGTGCTCTCGTGGCTCACTGCCAACCCTGCTCCACAGTGGAAGGTCTTTGTAGGAAACCGGGTAGCCAGAATACTGGCAGATCTCCCCGTTGAGCACTGGTTTCATGTTGAGTAGGCGCACTCCCGAGTCATTTAGTCCGCGACTCATTGTGGTGGACTGGACCCATGTGGTTGCAGTTAGAGAGAGTTCACTGGCCAATTCGGCGTATCCGTCGGGATTTAGCCCAGGAGTCAGTAGCTGAAGAGATCCGTGCTGCGGGCGCTCATCATGTTATTGTTCAGCAGATTTGCTAGAGAAGGACTTTAGTTCACAGGGTCGCCTTAGACGCGTGTTTGCTTGGATTCTACAGTTCAAAAAGAATTGTAGGCCATCCCTAGTAAGTTGGAGCGGTTCCTGTTCCAAGAAAAGGCTCTCAATCACTGAACTTTTGGTTCAAATAGCTCCACTCAGCACAGAGGAGTTGCGAGCAGCAGATATGGTTTTAGTCAGGGCGCGTCCAGAAATGCCACTTCCACAATATCATGGTGGCACTTGACAAGTCAGGCCAAGCTGATGAGGCACTTAGCTCTTTTTCGTTTAACGGATAGGGTTCTCCGAGTGGGAGGCCGATTGGCCCGTCGCTCTAATCTGTACGAGACCCAGCACCCCACTTTGATTCCAGCAAAGGACGTCCTTACCAAGTTGCTCGTTCGGCAGGCTCACGAGAGCTGTCTGCACATGGGACCTCACGCTACACTAGCATATTTTCGCACTAGGTTCTGGATGGTGACTGGGGAGATCTGTGGTGACTAAAGTTCTGTCCGGGCTGTACCTGCTCTTCTTCCATTATACCCAAGTACTTACAGCCCGAGATGGGCAAACTTCCTGCCGGACAAGTGCGGCGCTCTTATGCCATTGGTCAGGTGGCCTGTCCCTTCACGGTTTTGGTGGTGGGATAGCGAGGTGCTCGTATTTTGATGATGTGCTTGGCAGTATGGCCACCAAGGCTGTCGATCTGGAGGTGGTTATGGACCTCAGTATTAATGGGTTTGTACAGTGTCTCGAACGCTTCATAGATCTCAGGGGGGTCATTTGGTCGGAACTTCCTTGGCTCAGCCAACTTTCTCCGTAGGCTCAGAATTGTACTCGAGAATGGAGGCTCTCTGGCCCTTGCTCACAGATTAGCAGCTCGAGGGGTTCAATGGAAATTCATACCGCCTCGAGTGCCCCACATTGGTGGTCATTGGGAGGCCGTGGTCAAGTCAGCCAAAAGGCTCATTAAGGTGAACTTACCAGGAAATTACCAAACCTTCATCACCTGAGGCAGTTCCAAACAGTAGGCCTTTGGTGTTTCAGTCTAATTCGCCCAATGATCTGCTAGTTCTTACGCCCTGTCATCTCCTGGTGCAGAAGCCCCCCTACCGCTCTACCGGAAGCTACGGTCAGCCCTGATGTTGGTTCTCACTTAGGGGATTGGTAACGTTATGAGAGCTGAAAGGGAAGCGGAAATTAGAACTAACAGGAGCCTTAGAGTCTACCCCACCACATTTCAGTCCATGCCAGGAACTGAGCTTGAACTTTGAGTTAGTTCCTGAGCCAACCATTTAACGAGAAACTAGAGGAGGTCAAGGGAGCTGTGATCTGACCTACATCACAGGCTAAAAAGGGCATTCTGTGCCCAGTTCAAGTATGCCAAAAAAGTGACGACATGCTGTCTGCAGCTGGGCTCCCACGCCCAACACTACATGATTGATCGGCGTCACCAGTAAACTGGCCACAAGAGTCAATTAATTTGTGGTAGATAAATTGGATTTCAGACCCCGCTGACCGGACATCAAGAGGGTCGCGGAGGACTACTAGCACAGTGGGTACCCCTGAACTGGAAACTTGGGGCCGGGGCCTGGGAGCCTAAGGTTTTGGTTTCCCCGTATACCCTTAACTGTTTTGATGGCAGATCGTCCGGATTCCTCGTTGTCATGGAGTAGGATGTGGTGTGATCCTCCGCAATGGCACTGTTGGAGTGAAGTGCCGTGCTGAGCTGGAG